>ML818148.1:158968-202605 GCA_009831015.1 Picea engelmannii
TTTTTTCCAAAGATTTATCAATTGACTAAAGAATGTATTGCTCTTAATATCCCCATAATGTGATATCAATTCATCCGTAAAAAAGGACCAAGAGATAATAGAATTATTGTTTCTTTCACAAAGCCATTGATACCACACATTAATCATTTTATAAATACAAGGATGCAATAGGCACCTTTTGTAATCTTGATGTTTGGTGCAGGTTAAAGAATTGCTCCATTTGGAATGTACATGCTATAGGATATTTACCATCAAACTTTCTCATATTGATCTTTGGATTGAAGTGGTTCCTTGGTGCTGACATGAAACCTTGATGATGTGGATCTTGGAGTAATGAATGATCCTGACTTTGATATTCAATATTTTTTCTCTCCAAATGTGATAAAACACTCCCCATATGTGATTGAATCACAACACCATTATTCTCCTTATTTTCATGATTTCCTTGGATCTCCATATCCATGTTAGGGATCCTCTATAAGAAAATTGTTTCTAGGGTCTTCATGGATTTTTGAATTTCTTCGTTATTTTCATTCATGGATTTTTTCATTTCTTCCTTATTTTTATTCATGGATTTTTGCGTTTCATTCATCTTCTTTTCCATTTAATACCTATTTTCATTTATCTTATTTTCCATATGTGAATTATTTTCATCCATCTTCTTTTCCATATCTTTCCTATTTTCATCCATATTATTTTTCATTTCATATTCAATTTCCCTTTTTAGGGATTCTTGATAATGTGATAAATCCACTAGTTTCAACATACTACCATTCATTTCATCAACTTGGTTCTTTAATTGGGTTAGCCAGTTTTCAAAGTCTTTGTTTTCTTCGGAAGTCATGTTTGTGTTTTTATGAGGAGTACCTATATTATTTTTTTAGAACTTTTTTTCATGTGAGAAAATAAAAATTCTCCTCTCTTTTCTATTTATCACAAGTTTTGAATCACCAAAAACAGATCCTCCAATAAAAAGTTATGCCAATTGTAATTTATGTACCTTTCAAACCCTTAATTGGGAGTATGTTTGGATGGATGACCTTTGTCCTAGTATATATCTGAATTTTGAACCCTTCTAAGTCTAAAAATTCAATTTGCAGTACTTTAATATGACTTCTTAAACTACTAGAAATTTCACAATCTAAACCTTCACTAATAAAAAGTAATAGAAAAAATACCAAAATGTCTTGTTTAAAAATGAATTTAGGATGAGTCAAAAACCATGTATTTCATAGACTATATCTTTGAAAGTATAATGACCCAGAACCTGAAATTTTACCACATGTAACTTGATATGTATTCTAAATAACCTCCAAGTTTCACTATCGGAAACGACATAGAAATTTTTTTATAGAAAAAATCCCAAGAAGACTCGTTTAAAACTGAATTTAGGATGAGTCAAAAACCCTATCTTTCATAGGCTATATATTTGAAATTATAATGACCCAAAACCTAAAATAATTATTATTGGTACCTTGGTATGTCTTATGAATAACCTCTAAATTGAGTTGTCTGAAGCGACCCAAAAAAAATGTTACAGCAAAAATGCCAAGATGAATTTCTAAAAGATGCAAAATCCTAGGATTGATGCTTTGATCCCAAATGTTATGATACAACGCCCTAAAAATGATAAGAAGTCAGTGAATATAGTATGCTTTGAGGGGGAAACCTCCTCTTTCAATATATCCAATTCAAAATACAATATGAGGATTAGATAAGATGATCCTAAGACTAGGTCTCCTTTGTGTGTGTGTGTGTATATATATATATATATATATATATATAGGAGACAAAGAGTACAATTATAATGAAATGGTGCAATGAAGGGTTCTAGCCTACATACAAATATAACTCTAGAAATGTAATAATTCAATATCCAGGGCTTAATACAAGGTTTTATACATAACATGGGGCTTTTTCTAGGGCTTAACACAATGCTACGTTAAGGGATCAAAACTGGGGTGTTACACTGAGGTAGCTCATCAACCTCCTCCATATATACATCACATTGGGGAGGAATCCCATCACCAACGTATGTGCCAATATCTACAAAATAATAGGCAACAATAATTAGGCAATTTCAAAAAGATCTTATAATCAGTTACAAGTGCATTAAATAAGACAAAAAAAAATGCAACTAAAATAATGAAAAGATAACGATAATATTGTTAAAATTTTGGTATGCTCGTTTTACCATAGACAATGTTACACCATTGTCACCCAACCATAGGCACTTACATGTACCATCCCCGAGCACACTAACCTTTTCTTAGATAGAATCTGTACACGAAGCAAGTCCTAAACCCTAGCCAGAAATGCCAACATGACTACAACAACAACACAATACCAAGAGAGTGTACCCTAACCAAGAGAAGTTCACAAGAGAGAGATACCAGAAAGACTAAGAAATAAGAGACTTCACCACTACAACTACTGTGTCACCTTCCTTAGACCTGCGCCTCCTTATACATCACCACTGCAACTACTGCTCCTCATACTTGTGTTCTAAATGAGTGAGTGAGAGTGTGCAAATGAGGTAGCACCTTACCTCTATTTATACTAGCATGTCCAAGTGACTTTTCATGTGGGGCCGACTTCTCTTTATGGAGCCTTCTAATTGTTTATTATTATTCTACTTGGCCCGACTTCTCTTCTAGTGTATTTCCACATATGTTTAATGGTTCTATTTCTTACAGAATATTATATTCTAAGAACAAAGGTTATACTTGAGGTTAATACCTCATGTAGATACCAAAACATCATCACTCCCTCTTATCTAGAGAGGTATTAACTATGATTTTCTTCAAGTAATGGTCTCAATCACATCCATCCATATCACATGGCATGGGAAAGACTCACATGGTCTTGCAGACCAATCTATAGGTAAGATCACCATAGCCACATAGGATATCTCATGATCAAACTGATCATGTCACAAGTATCACCATCATATCCAAATAGGCTATGTCATAGTCACACACAAACTATCTGATGGTTATGTCACAGTGATGCATCGAGGGCCTCATCAACATACGTATCATCTCTCTAGTGGGAATAGCCTCATCATCCTCTTGGACCTTATGGGTCTCGGCATCCTCTTGGACCTTATGGGTCTCGACATCTTTTTGGACCTTATGTCATTACAGGACTTCATCTAGCTCACTCAAATCTAGGCAACTAGCCAGTTGACGCAAAAATGCGCTACTTCCCAATCCACACGGAGTCTGGGAAACTATCCAGTTCACACAAAACTACGCTACTACCCAATACATATGGAATCTGGGAAACTATCCAATTTATCCAGTTCACACATAACTGCGCTACTACCCAATCCATACGGAGTCTGGGAAACTATCCACTTTAGCCAGTTCACATAGGACTGCACTACTACCCAATCCATACATAGTATGGGAAACTAACGTGCCTGTAAATGACTACCCACTACTGCCACACTTTGTAAGCTACTACCCCTTAGAACCACATCTGTGACTCATCATTCCCTCTTACAAGGGAAGTCCTTCTAGACCACACCAAGATTGTCCCTAAAGTACTCAAACTTTACCTTTGATAGAGGCTTGGTCAACACATATGTTGTTTGCTCGTCTATGCCAATATACTAGAGTTTTACAGCTTCCTTTTGCACCAGATCACGAATATAATGGTACTTGATCTTGATGTGCTTGGACTTGTCATGAAACATAGGGTTCTCAGACAACTTTATACAACTCTAGTTTTCACAAAAAATACAAGTCACCTCCAACTTGAGATCAAACAGTCCTGCAAGCAACTTCTGAAGTCACATAATTGCACTACTAGTTGAACATGTTGTTATATATTCTGCCTCAGCCGTACTGAGTGCCACACTAGTTTGCTTCCTGTTGAGCCATGAAATCATAGCTGACCCCAAACTGAAGCACATCCTGATGTACTTTTTTGATCTGTTACACTATCGGCCCAATCTGAATCAGCATAGACTTGCAGTCTTATCTTATGATCTGAAACATATCGTAGTCCAAAGTCTCTTGTACCCTTCAGGTACCTTAATACATGATTTTTCACAATCAAGTGAACACGTCTTGGTTCAACCATATACTGACTCAAAGTGTTCACCGCAAAGCATATATCTGGCCTAGTATTCGTCAAATACATCAACGAACCAATCATCTTCCTGTACATGGTGACATCCACTGTCTCTGAAGAAGTATCACTCAATAACTCCAGGTTCGTCACCATCGGTGTGGGCATGGATTTGCAATCCATCATTTCGAATATTTTTGGTATTTCTACCGCATATTTTCCTTAGCTAAGGAAAATCTCGTTTGGTTTCTGCCACACCTCTAGACCCAAGAAATAATGCATCATACCCAGGTCTTTCATCTCTAAATCTGATGCAAGATTTTTCTTGCTCTCAGTGATGAGCTTCTCATTCCCTATTAGAAATAGGTCATCCACATATAACAATAATATCACTTGTCCACTATCTTCATCCTTGTAGTAAAGGTTGGGATCTGCTTTACTCTTGGTAAATCCCAAGCTCATCAGAAAGTTTTCAATTCTATTGTACCATGCCTTGGATGCTTGTTTCAATCCATACAAGGATTTCTTCAATCTTCACACATGTGTTTGCTTGTCATGTGTCTCGAATCCTTGTGGTTGATCCACGTACACTTCCTCTTCCACTACACCATTCAAAAAATTTGTCTTCATGTCCATCTGATATATGTTCCATTTCATTACTGCAGCTATTGCAAGCATAGTTCTAATCAAAGTGTATCTCACCACAAGAGTAAGTGTCTCCTCATAATATATTCCTTCTTTCTTAGAGAACCCACGAGCCACGAATCTTGCGTTGTACTTCTCAATACTACCATATGTTGAAAGTTTCATCTTATAGATCCATTTGGAACTCACAACTGATTTCTCTTTCGGTCTCAGAACCACATCCCAAACATCATTCTTAATGATGCACTGGTATTCCTCAATCATGGCATCCTTCCATACTTTCTTCTTTGTAGCCTCTTCATAATAGGTAGGCTCAACATCAATGATATCACATAGTAATGCCACGTAACTGGAATATGCTCAAGGTTTCTTGATTTCTCTGAAATATCTATCTATACCACCATACTTCTCGGCATCCTGAATAATCTCAGGAGCCCAAGGTGGTCTTCTCTTCTCTGTACTCGTTTATGCAGGTCTTTGTGGTTCTACCATGTCATGGTCCTTTGGACCATGCTCTTCTAGCACAACATCATTACCTGCATATGTATCTACAACTCTAGGAGCTTCAATCTCCTCATCATGGATCTCATTTGTATGATGTTGCCTCGATCTATTGAAGGTTGCATACTCGTCAAAGGTAACATCTATGATAATCACGATCTGTCTATAACCACACATGTAGACTATATATGCCTTTGATGTATCACTATATCTAACAAATATACCCTTCTTTCCTGAATGATCCAACTTCGATCTCTTATCTTTGGGAAAATGCACATACACTGGACAGCCAAATATCCTTAGGTGGTTGACCTATGGTTTTTCTACTGAAAACATTTCTTTTGGTGTCTTGTTCCCAAGTACATGGTGAGGACTTCTGTTCTGCACATATACAGCAGTCTGGGCTGCTTCGGCCCATGGATACATAGGTAAGTATTGATCATGAATCATAGCCTTCACTGCTTCCATTATCCTCTTATTCTTTATTTATGCCACACCATTCTACTGAGGATTGTAGGGAGTAGTGAGCTCCCTCTTAATCCCGACTTCTTTGCAGAATTATTTGAATTAATCTGAAGTGAACTCTCCTCCAGTATCTAACCTCAAAATCTTTATTTTATTTTCAGAAATATTTTCTACAAGGGCTTTGAATTCCTTGAACTTGTTGAATACTTCGCTTTTTGTTTTCAAGAAATAAATCCATGTCTTGCATGAGAAATCATCAATAAATGAAACATAATATAGATACTCTCTAAGTGAAGTAGTTGTCATTGGTCCACATTTGAATGCATGATGTCCAAAAATCCTTTGGCTTTGTTGTCACTTCCTAGAAACAAACTCTTCACATTCTTTCCTTGTGCACATCCTTTGCATATCCCTTCATGATCCACCTGAATTTCTTGAAAACCCGTTACCACGTTGCTTACGATCGGTAATGCTTTGTAATGTAAGTGAGAAAATATTTAATGCCATAGATCACTTGGATTTACTGTGTTGGGTACTAATGTTGAATCTGAGTGTCCCTTTAATTTGTATAGACCCTTATTGGACACCAATCACAATAGCATCATCAATAGACTTTCCTCTTGGCCACATAAGAACTTCACCATCAATGAAAGAAAATTTGAATCCATTCTCTTCCAATGTTGAGATAGAAAGGAGATTCTTCTTCAAACTGGGTACATACAAGACATCTTTTGTCTTCAAAGGTTTTTTGAAATCCAACTTGTAGGAGGTTTCTCCTACTCCTTTAATGGGATATTGATAGTCATCACCGAGTTTCAACTTATGAGGTGAATCCTTCCTAACCAGATTTGAGAGAGAATCCTTGTAACCAGTCATGTGCTTAGAAGCACCACTATCATCAAGCCATGTGTCACTTACATGGGTGACTGCTCCTGTGAGAGCTAATATAAATACATGTTCTTCACATGAGTCATAATATTTTGTTCTCTTCTGAGCAAGTTCATCATCTTCTGTGACATGAGCATGATGTCTTTTATTTTTTCCTTTTCTGATCCACTCTTTTATGAGAGGACAATTTCTTGCAATGTGTCCCATCTTCTGCCAGCTAAAGAATTTGTAGCTTGAATAATCTTTTTGATTCTTTTGAGACTTTTGTGACTTTTAAAATTTCTTGGGGGCATTATCCTCTTCCCTTTTCTTCCATGTGTTGTTGATGATTAATCATCATCACCCAACTTTTCTTCTCTTGTTGCCACTCTAGCTTCTTCTTGAGTACAATCTTCCCATAGCCTATTGAACTTCGTTAGCTTTCTTCTGGAACAAATTCCTTGAATAAATGATTCCTAATAATTTGGGAGACCATTCAATGTAGTCATTACTAGCTCAACTTCTTTAACTGTGTCTCCAATGGCTTCAAGTTGTTCTTTGATTTGAAACACCCTTAGGAAGTAGGATTGAATGATTTATGAACTTTGCATATTCACATTCTTGAGTTGTTTCCTCAATGTTATCTTTTGGTTGATATTATTTCCTTCATATAATCAGGATAAAGCATCAAACATATTCTTTAGAGTCTTCAATGATGATACATGAGAGATCAAGTGATCCTTGATAGAATCTGCAATGATCCTCTTTGCCTTAACCAGATTCTTCTTGTACTTTTCCTTAGCCTCATCTCCCTCTGGCTCTACAACTTCTTCTTCAATGAATATTTCTAGATCATTTTCCTCTAGAATGAGCATCACTCTATATTTCCATGCTTGGAAGTTAACAACACCCTCAAGATTCTCATCAATCTTAGTGTTGGAAGTCATTATGCCCTGGGATCTAGAAATATGAAAAAAAAATGAGACTTTGCATAAATGAATTTGGACTTACCAGTCGGTATGCTATTCCAAGGTGACCTCCTTTATTCAAGGATCTACTCTAACTTCACCTTTAAATTCCCAAACATCTTAAACTAGGGTGTTATGAGGAAACCCTTATTTTCCAACTTTTGAATTTTGGAGATATGATACGGGGAAAGATGTGCCCTCCTTAGATGACCTTCTTGGTGGATTTTGTAAGTGCTCAACGAGCTTGATAATAGGGGAAATTGACGATCTTCCTTCCAATGGTTAGACTGTTCTGAAGGAAACCAACTTTGATAACATGTTAAAATTTTGGTATGCTCATTTTACCATATACAATGTTACACCATTGTCACCCAACCATAGGCACTTACTCGTACCACCCCCGAGAAAAGTAACCTTTTATTAATAGAATCCATACACGAAGAAAGTCCTAAACCCAATCCAGAAATACCAATACAGTTGCGGAAACAACACAATACCAAGAGAGCATACCTTAACAAAGAGAAGCGCACAAGAGAGAGATACCAAAAAGACTGAGCAAGGAGAGACTTCACCACTGCAACTGTTGCATCACCTTCCTCAGATCCACACCTCCTTTTGCGTCACCATTGCAACGGATGCAACTATTGCTCCTCGGAATTGTGCCCTAACTAAGTGAGTGAAAGTGTGCAAATGAGGTAGCACCTTACCTCTATTTATACTAGCCTATCCAAGTGACTTTTCATGTGGGGCCGACCTCTTTCTGGAGCCTTCTAATTCTTTATTATTATTCTACTTGGGCTTACTTATATTCTAGAGTATTTCCACATATGTTTAATGGTTCTGTTCTACCTCCCGTAACTACCAAAACATCAACAAATATTACCTCTCACATCCAGGGGCTTGACTATAGTAAATCGGATTTTAGGACATCATTTCCAATCCATCCATGCATATAGAAATTGTATAAGATTGAGGACTTGATTTTCTTCTCTACATAATAAATCCAAAACATCTACACTCATTGGCCTACATAGGTACTCTAATTGGCCCCTCTTGGGAAACATCTACCCCACCCCAACATGTGCATATGCACATCAATCATCATCCTAGGAGGTTAGCAACTAAAATGTTGGTTGCATCATCGTAAACCTCTAAAAAATTAAAGTAAACAAATCTGAAGAAAAGGGGAAGACTGCTCCTCTCATACATGTTACAACGGTGATTCGAAGCAATACAAAATTGTCCTAAAAAAATCACAGACACCTTGATCATCCTAGGACTTCGAAATAGACAATCTACATAGTATAACATAGGGAAATTAATGCATTTCCCATTGGTGGTATGGTGTGCTAGCATGGAGGCAGGATTCCAACATCCAACCACTTTCATATCCATCTATGATTAACTCTAATTAATTAGATCTTCCTCAAAATAAGATCTCACCCTCTAGGTGACACTGGAAAATGTAATGTATTTCTATTTTACTAGATATCAAGTGAAAATTTTATTGGAACTATAATAGACACTTAATTATTGTTTTCTGGTAGAGCCTATAAGGCTATATCCATTTTAAAAATGTATAAAGAAACAAGTGTCTCGTTGAAGACTTGCAATTTTATAGCTTTATGATAGGTTTTAATGCTTGTTAAGAGCCCTTTCTGAGTGCTTCCATGCACATTGCAATGCATACTTTTCATTTCTTGGAATGGAAATTATACAATGTTTTTCTCGAAAAAAAGAAGGAATATTAAGATAAACAACCTTTGAAATGAGTTGGTTGATTTTTAATAGTAACGTTGTTGATTATTAATTGCATGACTTGTCAAACATAATGAATTATCCTATAAAGAGTGGCGTCCATATTCTATTGGTGTAGTGATACAAATCAATAAATTATGAGAATGAATAACAGATTCAATAAAAATAACACACAAGTCCATTTTAATATTTGTTATATTTTTTGGGGGGGGGATATATATCCAAGGAAACCCCTAAGGACTTACCATCATTCCAAGGATGGTACCCAGGGTAAATTGGATTCCATAGAAGCTCGAGTTTTTTCCAAACATATCACGAGAAAGAATAGAAAACAAGTGGGAAGGAAAACAATCATTCCTCCCAACCACCCAAACTAGACCTAGTTGATTATCTTAAGCTTTGTTATATGTTGAGAGGTATTAAATTCTTGATATAAAAGAACAAAAACAATACCATTCATCCAATCATTCTCAGTGGAGAAAATAAATCTAGTTCATTCAAAAACAATTGATCCAGATTTTATGAGCAGAATGAAATGAATATAGATTATTAACAGGTGCTTAACAAAAAATAACAGAGATACAGTAAAACTAGTTTTCTATTCAATAACGAAATAAACTGAAACTATAAAATGCAGCAGAAACAAGCTTGCTGGAATGGTGGCGGCTTATCTCTGAGAAGAAATGTGACGACAGCCCACATTCGCTAGAAGAAGATTACAATGAGGCTATGAAGGCCTTTTTACAATAATCAAGAATGCCAAAAACCCTAGACATCCAAAAACCTAACCCTAGGAGATGAAGCGCCAAAAGTCATGTGGGCCCCGTTTGGGTAAGTTAGTACATCAACTTCTTGGGGTCGTAACTTTTGCATACGATCTCCGTTTTAGGCGTGTGATAGCCCGTTGGAAAGGTATTGTCAAGGAGATTAATTTTGGGGGATCCATAAAGCCTTCAAATATCATTGAGGAGATTTATCCTGAAAAACATTCATTTAGGTCCTAGAAATGGCCCCAGAAGTTAAAACTGCTAAAAATAGTAAATTGCCAAAATTGTCAGAAAACTGTTTTGAGCCAGTTGGAAAAGGTGGGTGGCCACCGATATCCATATGGATCAATCCTCCCTCCTTAGGAATCAAAGGTCTCCATTGTGTTGAGGTCCCCCATTAGATGAGGAAATTTCTGCTGAATTTGACCCCGGGTGAGCCACTTGCCTTGGTGCAGGAGCTGCCCTGCTTTGACGACTCGATAAAGATGGATCCTTTGTTGTCAAGTTCCCTTGATCTGTCTGTCCACAATCTAATCATTGGATGCCTATTGTAGGCAGTCGGGGTTGAGCTCTGTTGGTGTCAATTGTTCTACTACTTTGGAGGTGTCCAATAATGGTGGGAAATACGGGCGAAGGAGATCCACGTTGAACACTGGGTGCAGACCAAGGAAAGAAGGAATGTTGAGCTCAAAAGAACTATCCCCCACGGCCTTGGTGATAGTGTACGACCCATAATGGAGTGGATGAATCTTCCAATGGGGTCCTGTAAGGCATTCTTTCTGCAAGTGCAACCAAACTTTGTCGCCCACCTGAAACTTATGCGGCACCCGATGTTGATCATGGCATTGTTTGTACTTTTCATTGGACTTCTGTAGGATATCCTGAACCTATTGGCGGATGTGTTGGATCCGCTCAATGAACCGAGTGGCTTTGTTAGCTTCAGTTGGAGCAGGAGATGAGTCGGTCAAGGTGACCACAAGGGGAAGTGCAACATCTATGGGTCCCAATGGTTGGAATCCCAACCCCACTTGAAAGGGGTTGTGGTCGGTTGAGCTCTGCAGGGCTTGGTTGAAGCTATGTTGGACATAGGGAAGGCTCTCATCCCATGTGCGAGGGTGCTTTGAATTATACATGCGAAGGATATGCACAATCATTCAATTTACAACCTCGGTTTGGCCATCTGTCTGGGGGTGGAAGGCCGTAGATTTGGTGAGCTTGGTGTCCAGCAGTGACCAGAGTATCGAAAATAATGTGCTGAGAAATTGACTATCCTGTTTTGAGACAATGGTTTGTGGGATTCAAAAATGTACCCAGACTCGTTCAAAGAAGATATTGGCAGTGGCCTCTACTGTGATTCTCTTCTTGCAGGCAACCAGAATTGCCATCTTAGAAAAGCGATCAACAACCACAAAAACACAGTCATTTCCCCACTTTGTGGACGGGAAGCCCAACATGTAGTCCATTGAGATGGATTCCCATGGCCTGTCAGAAGTAGGAAGAGGGGTGTACAGGCCCTGTTTCTTAGTGGTCGGTTTGGCAATAGAGCAGGCAGTGCAGAACCTAATATACTTGCCGACCTCCTGTCGAAGTTTCAGCCAGTAGAAATGTTTTTGTAGCATCGCCACTGTATTTCCAACGTTGAAGTGTCCTGCCACCCGACTGTAGTGGGCTTCCTAGATCAGCTTCACTCGCTCACTTGATGTAACATAGATATGGCCCAGACGACACAACAACCCATCCTGAAGATGGAAATTATCGACAACTGCGTTTGCACCCAACATTTGGTAGGTGGTGGAGAAGTCAGGGTCTGTCTCATAGAGTTGGGGCCATCCAGATGTCTCATGGCCGCAAGATTATAGCACCGTGGTGAGTGCCACGATTGGTGGTCTGCTGAGGCAATTAGCGATGTGATTGGTGCTTCATGTTTTATACTTGATGTTGAGGTGGAATTGTTGCAAGTATGTGGACCACTTTTGGTGGCGATCAT
The DNA here is from genome assembly GCA_009831015.1 of Picea engelmannii. Lineage (NCBI taxonomy): Eukaryota > Viridiplantae > Streptophyta > Pinopsida > Pinales > Pinaceae > Picea > Picea engelmannii. The sequence continues at coordinate 171,004 of ML818148.1, forward strand.
TCTGCAATTTTCCCTGCATCTGCATGAAATGAAGTGGCTTATGATCAGTGTGGATGACTGTCTCCTTCCCAAGAATGTAATGTCTCCACTGGGGGCATGCTTGCACAATGGAGTACATTTCTTTGTCATAAGTAGGGTACTTCCAGACAGTATCTGACAGTGTCTCACTATGATAGGCCATGGGGTGGCCGTGCTGAGTGAGAACAGCGCCCACAACATAGTCTGAAGCATCTGTATCGATCTCAAAAGGATGTTTCAAGAATGTTGCAAGTCTGGTAGTGAAAGTAATAGGGTTGAGCACAAGCGTTGCTTCAAATCATAGAACGCTTATTGTTGGGACCGGCCCCACGCAAATTTCGCCTTTCCACCACCTTTGTTTATTTGGCTGAGGGCCCATGCAATATGGGAGAAACCCAACATGAACCTACGGTAGAAATTGGCAAGGCCCAAGAATCTTCGAAGCTCAGTGAGTGTTGTTGGGGCTAGCCAGTCACAGATGACTTGGATCTTGGTTGGATCCACATGTACGCCATGTTGATCAATGATGTATCCCAGGTAATGGACCCTGTCCATGCCGAAGGAGCATTTTTCCAAGTTGGCGTATAGCCTGTGCTGTCGCAGGGTGTGCAGAACCTATTGAATATGTTGCAAGTGTTTGGCCCAAGTCTTGCTATAAATTAGAATGTCATCCAGATACACCACTACAAAAGTATTGGTGAATGGTCGCAGGATATCGTCCATCATCCTCATGAAAGTGGCTGGAGCATTTGTCAAACCAAAGGGCATGACCAACCATTCAAAAAGGCTTTCCTTTGACTTGAAGGCGGTCTTCCATACATCTGTCTGTTCTATCAGGACCTAGTGGTAGCCAGACTTCAGATCAATATTACTAAAGTATTTTGCCCCCGTGAGTTGATCAAGGAGGTCATCGATTCGGGGAATTGGGTACCGATTTCTGACTGTGATTTTATTCAGAGCCCAGCAATCAATGCAGAGTCGCTAGGTTCTATCTTTCTTCTGTACCAGCACGATTGGGCTCCCGCAAGATAATGAGTTGGGGCGGATGTGCCCCTTGTGGAGCAGTTCTTGGATCTATCGCTTGATCTCCTCATTCTCTAACAAAGAGTGACGATAGACTGGCCCATTGGGTAGCGGTGCGTCGAGGGTCAGATCGATGGGGTGCTTGACCTGGCAGTGCAGAGGTACCCCTATAGGTGAGGAGAAGATGTCCAAGTATTCTTCCATGACCTTATCTACTTGCTTCTGCTGTGTGAAGAGGTCGGTCGCAGAGACCCTGAATGTGGCTGTGATCTTTTGCTTATTCTGAGAGCGAATCATGAAGAAGACAAACTTCCTCGTCTGAGAGATGACCTTCCTGCATTACTTAGCAAAGATCAAGTAAATAGCACTAGGTGGGACTGCCTCGGGTATCCTATACAATTTCCTGTTCAAAGTAATAATAACACTATGAGGCCTAGACTTATATACAACATGACGTTTCCATAAATAAGGTTGGCCCAAAAGAACATCACAAACTTCGAGAGGAGAAACATCACACAATACCTCGTCTTTGAAGGGCTTGATGTCGTACGACAGTCGGCACTGTTGGCTGACGCGGAGATCGCTTCCTTGGCGGAGCCATCCAATGGTGTACGGTTGTGGGTGTGGCATTGTTGGCAGGGCCAGCCACTTGACAACCTCTATTGAGATGAGGTTCTTCTGGCTACTGCTATCAACGATGAAGTTCAGCAGGGTGCCTTTTACCCACATCTGTGAATGGAATAGGCGCTCTCCTTCTTCTGGCTCGTCTGGTTCACCAGGATGGAGCTTGGTGGTATCAACAGTGGCACTGGGTTCCGCGTCAATGATCCATCTTCCCCTTTCTGGTTCTAGCTCAAAGTCATAATCTACATCTGATTCAGAGGCTTTCACTTCAGCCACCAGTGACTTCTTTGAGCGGCAGTCAGCAATGTTATGCCAAGGGCTCTTATGGAAGTCGCACCACTTCCCGGTATCTTTCTTTGTCTTTCTGGTGTCCTTCTTTGCTTACAGCTTGGACTGGTTGTCTCGATACTGTCCATCTTTGCTATTTCCTTTGTTCGGTGGGTTGGGGCTGCCCTTTCCTAGATTTTTTTGTGAGGGGTTCCCATGCCCAAATTGTCATGTCTTTTGTTTGAGCTTCTGCTCGATTTTGACGGCATATCGGTAGGCCGCGCCCAAGGATGAGATGTCCAGAAATTCTATTTCGGTCTAGATGTATCTACGCAAAGCATCGCGATACTTGAGCACCAGATGTCACTCTGAATCTTTGAAACCCAACTTGATGCACAAGGTATGGAAGATATTTGTGAAATCTGGCACTGCTTGGTTTCTTTCTTACCGCAATGTGGTCCATTTGGTATACAAGTCGTCATAACTTCCGATAGGGTAGTATTGTTCCTTAATAGCATCCCTGAAGGATTCCCAGGTGGTCGTGACTGAAAATAATGAGGTTTCCTCTATTTCCTTTTGCTCACAGAAAGTTTCCCACCAATCTTTGACATGGGGAACAGCTTTGAGGAGTGCAAAAGTAATCTTTTCTTTATTCGAAAAGTTATGGAAAGAAAAATACCCTTCTAGTAGATTCAACCACTTGTCTACAGCATCTGCGTCTATTTGAACTTCAAATATAGGAATATCGAAGTTTATTTGTAACTTGAAGGGGGCGGCGCCTCTGTTCGAAGAAGATATGTCCCCTGTTGGTAGCCGCCGAAGGATTTGCGCGAAACTATCCATCATCTCGTTCCTCTGTTGCATGAGGGATTCCTCAATCAACAGTTTGAAAGCATCTTCTGTCCCATCATCTTTATTTTCTCCTGCCATGGGAGGTTGCTTAGGCGTGTGAGAGCTTCTTTCCTCAAGATAAACAAGCTCGAGACCCAACTCTTTGTACTCCGACCTCGTTGGGGACATGCATTAAGACGACAAGGAGCAGACCGCTCTGATACCACTAATCTAGATTTTATGAGCAGAATGAAATGAATACATATTATTAACAGGTGCTTAACACAAAATAACAGAGATACAGTAAAACTGATTTTCTATTCAATAACAAAATAAGTTGAAACTGTAAAATGTAGCAGAAACAAACTTGTTGGAATGGTGGTGGCTTATCTCTGAGAAGAGATGTGACGGCAGCGTGCATTCGCCAGAAGAAGATTACAATGAGGCTATGAAGGCCTTTTTAAAATAAGCAAGAATTCCAAAAACCCTAGACATCCAAAAACCTAACCCTAGGAGATGAAGCACCAAAAGTCATGTGGGCCCCGTTTAGATAAGTTAGTACATCAACTTCTCGGGGTCGTAACTTTTGCATACGATATTTGTTTTAGGCGTGTGATAGCCCGTTGGAAAGGTATCATTGAGGAGATTCATTTTGTGGGCTCAATAATTCTTTTGACTATAATTGAGGAGCTCAATCCTGAAAAACATTCATTTAGGCCCTCAAAATGGCCCCGGAAGTTAAAACTACTAAAAATAGTAAATTGCGAAAATTGTTAGAAAACTGTTTTGAGCCAGTTGGAAAAGGTGGGTGGCCACCGATATCCATATGGATCAACAATACCCCACACTCTTCTCTAAAACACCTTCAACTCATGACCTTGAAATCACATAACCAATTTCCTTTTTCTTCCCTTTCAACATTGTTTGGCTTATTGAATATAGTCTCCCCACAGATGACAACAAAAATCAACAAAACACATAGGAATATAGGCCTATAAATCGTGTTACAATGAAAATAGAGTTGGTTGTTCATTGTAATAGCTCTAAAATTTCTACAACATGTTGACAAGAATATATTTGCACCCTCAAACCCCCATAACATGTGTTGAAATGAAAAGCGATTAAAAGATGTTGATGCAAGAACATACAATTAGACAATTGGTTGTTAATATCATTGAAGACCTTATAGAGGAACACATGTAGAACACAAACTCATAGAGGAAAACTTATGTAACATGTTGGTAAGAACAAAGCCAAATCCACACCTTCGAATGTCATAACAAGATGGACCACATATCTCACTTAAACACCCATGATATTGTATGATTGGCGAAATAGATGAAAATGAACAATGTATGCAACTATTACATGATACAATTGTTACAATAGACAAAATGAATAGTGTGAAAAAAATCATTCTCATAATAATATGTTTATAAATATAATAATAAATTCATGACTTTTCAACTAACCACTTCAACCTCAAGAAGCAACAAAAAATTAGTTGAAATAAAAAGTTGTATTTTTTTATTTTTTGGTAATTTAGCTACTTGTTTATTAACAAGTATAGAAAAAAGTACACTCTTGCCATGTTATCTCTCAAACCTCTAAAGATTTTGCCTATGTTGGTCTTCAATAATAACATATTTGATTGTAATATTAGTGTATATATCTAGCCTATGTAATCCGAATATAACACTAGGAAGATAATAAAGTTCTTTTTTCTTTAATTTTCTTCACTTTTGCATTTCACATATAGAATGCAGGATGCGGAGAATCATGTTTCTCTTTCTCCCCTTGGTTGAGTTCCTACATTCTCACATTGCCACCTCTAGTGTGAAGTGTGAAGCTTAGTTTCCAAGTTTTTCTTCCCTTATATGCATTTTCGCATTCCACATGTGGAATTCTAACTATAATATTGTTGCTCTTTCTCTCTCTTTCTCCACATTGCTACATCATTGCCTTAAACCCTTTGGTAGTGTCCCTATCACCCCATCCGAGGGTATCATGTTTGAGCTCTGAATATTCATACAGTGTTCCCTTAAAGTACTTGAAGACATATCATCCAATGAGACCTCTAAGTCCCAAACCTCATAGTTCACACCCCCATTGGCTAGTCTCTTAGTGAGATGATTTACTTTGTGCTTAACATGGATATGTATAATCATATGTATTTGGTTGATGGTTTGAAGTATGAACTCCCATCCCAAGGTCAACCTCCAACTACTTGTCATTTTATCTAATGTGTTCTCATTCAACAATCTCTTAAGAGTATTCACAAGGATGAGTAAGTATCCTTATACAATCAACCATTTGTATCCCTAGGTTAATGTGAAATCCACTTTCCATAGTCATTAATTCCATCAAATTATTTGTGTCAACCCCAAATAACTTTGCATATATTCTTGTAATTTTGCTTGAGTAATATATGAATACTCCTCCTATGCCTAATAATCCAAGAAGACCCTTTCAGGATCCATCAAAATTGAGTTCGATAAAGGCCCGACGTGTTATACATACCAATATTTTGGTGATCTTGCATGAGGGGAGGGATATGGGGTTCTTTATCCAAAGCTTCTCAAGTCTATTTATGAGTTGACTAGGATTATTTACACCTAAGGTTTGTATTTTTTGTCATCTTCTGGATAGGAAGAGAATTTCACTAATTATTTGATATGTGGGCGTATTTCCTTCCATAATTCCTGCCCATCCCTCCCTCTATATTTAAATATTCATTTGTTCCTTTATTTACAAATTCCCTAAAGGATGAATCCAGGAAACAGGTGCCAAACTTTATTTAAGATCAGGCTCTTAAAGGGAGAACACCTCCATTATTTTATAGTTTTTGAGATTTCATTCCTTCTGCGATTCGACTGCTTGAAGTTTGTTGCTCCTCTATCCCACAAGAACTCCACTCAATGGCTATGATTAAATAGATGCCCTAGTGTTTCCTATTCCAATTTACACATTTGGCATATTGATGGTACCTCAAATCCTCTTTTTTGAAATCTGTCTCATTTTAATACCTTTCTAATGGATATAATCTAGAGGAAAGTAGATATTTTTGGCCACAACTTAGGGTTCCATATCTATTTCCACAGTTCCTCTTTTTCTAAAGAGTTATGACTTGCTTCCATGGCATAGGATCCTTGATTGAAAATGTCACTTCTTCTTTCTTACCCCATCTGAAGATGCCTTGTTAAGCCCTAGACAAAGCCCCATGTTAACTATAAAACCCCTTATTAAGCCCTAGATATTGAATTATTACATTTCTAGTGTTCAGTTTATATGTAGGCTAGAACCATTCATTGTACCCTTTCATTATAATTGTACCCTTTGTCTCCTATATATATACCAAAGAGACCTAGTCTTAGGATCATCTCATATCATCTTGTACATTGAATATATTGTAAAAGGAGGTTTCCCCATCGAAGATGACTGCTATTCATTTAATTGTAATCATTCTCAAGGCTTTGGTTCATATCATTTGGTATCAACGCATTAATCCTAGGGTTTTGCTTCTTCAAACGAGTCATCTTGTAATTTTCGCTATAACTTTTTTTATGGGATGCTTTAGATAGATACATTTGGAGGTTACTTGGAGACACATCCAAGTACTTCTTTTAAAAATTTCAAATCTTGTTTCGGTATACTTTCAGAGATATATCCTATGGAAGATAGGGTTTTTGACTCATCCTAAAATCAGTTTTAAACGAGTCATCTTGGGATTTTTTCTATATCTTTTTTATGGGAAGTTTCAGACAACAAAAATTTTTGGATAGTGAAGAAAGATAGAAAATAATAGGTGGTAAAAATTTTAGGATCTGGTTTATTACTTTTTCAAAGATATCCCTTGTGGAAGTTAGGGTTTGTGACTAGTCTTGAAATTAGTCTCAAATGAGCCATCTTTTTATTTTCTCTATAAAAACATTTTAGAGAAGTTTTGGACAACAAAATTTTCAGAATCTTGAGGAGACATGGCAAATTACCTACGAAATTTTTTTCAGAATTTATATTACACTTTGTGAGATACATCTTGTGGAAGTTGGGGATTTTTACTAATCCTGAAATTAGTCTTAAGAAAGTCATTTTAGTATTTGTGCTATAACTTTTTATCAATGAAGGTTCAAATTGTGAAATTTTTAGGAGTTTAAGAAGTCATATCAGAGTACTATAAGCCAAAATTTCAGACTCGGAAGGGTTGAAATTTCATAGATATATTAGGAAAAAGTTAATCCATCTAGACATACTCCAAATTAAGGGTTTGAAAGGTATGTAACTTACAATTGACATAACTTTTGATTGGAAGATCTATTTTTGATGATTCCAAATTTGTGATAAAGAGGAGAATTATTATTTTCTCACATGTCTCCAAAGGTTCCACCTGTTAGCACTCTATAAATTTTGTCTGGCTAAATAGACAAATGACAGAGGTAACTGTTTCAACCTACTTTAGAGCTGAGGCACTAGCCTGCTCAACTCAGAGAGGGATCTCTCATGTCACTTGATATATCTATGGAAATTGGTGGCTAGATTTGGTTTGTTTTGGGGGGGTTTTGTAAAATTGTTGAAGAAATGAAGATAGCATTTGGGCTATGGAATCAGAAAAGAATAATGCATCGACAAATCATGGAAACTATCAAGAGGAAAAGGCTAAATGAGGTGATGAGTTTGAGTTTATATTTGAAATTTTGCATGGCATCAGAGGAAAAAGAAACACATAACTTCATCAAAGCATTTCAAAAAATGAATCCTGGACAAGCTAGGAAGAAACACACACAATCTAAATCACTTAAACCAAGAGCATCAAACGATGAATTCTAGGCTTTTACTTCTCCAATTTAGACAGATGAAAGTGTAAATGAAATAAAAGATTACAGGAAACACATACTATGAAAGAACACAAGACTCTTATCACCGCTAGTTAGAATATTTTCATAAACAGTCCAAAATCTGCTTCTTCATTTATATATTCATTCAAGCCCCAAAGTTCACAAAATCTTCCTGCACAGAGAGGCTCCCCTTTTCTCCATCCTTTTCTATATCCTAGAGATAATATATATATAGAGGAACTTCTCGTAGAATTCAAAACGTTTAGACTTCCCCATAATTCTAAGAATAGAGATAAGTTACAAAAAGGAATAACAATTATCCTATTTTAAAGGCGTCGTTAAGAACAGGTCTGTCATATCTGGGTCCCCTTTCTTCAAATGCCATCTGTCCAAAATTTGTTGAGATGTACTTATTCCCACCTGAAAATCATTTTATCTTGGCGATTTCCTCCTTTAGAGTCTCCAACCAGACCGGTTGGTTTTCCCCAACGCTTTCGACCGTTTCAGCTGTGATTTTTGTCTTCTGTCGTTTGCTCCATTTCTTTTTCACAGCTGGCCTATTGATGATTAGGTCTCTCATGATGGGATTTAACCTGACTTCTGATCCTGGGTCTGTAGCAGGTTCCGTGTGAAATTTAGTTGCCAATATACGTGCAACTTCCCTTTCAGTTTTACTCATAGATAAAAATCACCCTATTACTCGAATGACCTACTTGACTGGCTATGGCTTGATTGGCTTTGTCCATCTATTCCCAATTTCATGGACACCAAGATGTTCTTTCGGAGATTAAAGAACTAATAAAACCTAAGATTACTTCATTTATGGATGAGATGATACCTCCATACTTGAAACTTGATGGTTATAGAGCTCCAATCATGAATTTTTGATAGGATTTATGGTAAGTACGTTGATTTTCCATGCTTGGCCAATCCATTTCGAATGATTGGCCTTTGAGTTCATTATCCTGCGACATTCACTTGACATCATACGGTCACGAAGTACTGAACAAGTGTAGTGGTATGATTGTGACTAGTCGTCACCTGCCTCGCGAGTGTTTGATTTGATGTATTGTAACATGTGACATTGTGGCCTTTGCAACAATGGTTTTAGGCAGACCGCCTTTCACCTCGATGTATCTCTGGAAGTGTCGCACGTCCACTTTAAAAACCACAATGGTTTTCCCCGGTCTGCCTTCGCATAGTTAAGTCGTGTGCAAGTTCACTGCTCGATATGGGTCTCAACCATTGATCTAGGTTGCTTTACAATCAATGGTTTGTCGAGTCCAACCTCTCATGCCTCCACTATACTCGCCCACATACCACCAGACATGTCTCGGATCTCCAAATTAAGCTCTGTCTCTACATCGTGTTAGTCTTTTGTTAATTTTAATCATTCAAATTTCGGGCATGATTATTATGACGATAACATAGGCTCCAACTGGGGATGTTATCCTCCCTGTGAGGTAGCAAAGAAATTGTAGACCCGGTACCTGATCCGTTGGGCCGATCCCAAAACATGTGCATGTACCCTGCTCCTACGATATCACTAGTGTCTACTGAAGTCTAAACTCTGCACGTTGCTCTCAACTAGATATTGAACATTGAATATACTATTGAAACTGACTGTACACAATACTGGAAATATAAACTGAAAAACGCTTGTCCAACAAGCTTATTTGTACGCTCCTACCTACCCTAAAACGCTGAAATACTCAATCAAGTGAAATCAAAATGCCAATGCAACCATGCAATCATTTTATCCACTATCCATCTACTTTGCACAAGCTTAATCCAGATCCATCTTATTGCTAATCCATTCAGCATTACATCCATAAATCCAAATCTCAAAAAATTAAAGACATTTGTATTGTTCATTTCTTCAAATAGGATTGTGAATGGATCTTCTAAAACATGTGTAAAACAATCATCGCGTTTTACTCCTCCCATTGTATTTTTGTTTTTAGGTGATTCAACTCATTGATCTTTAAAAATTTGACAGAGTTGTTGAGAAGTTTGGTAGTAGGGATTTCCTGAGTCATAAAGTGACCATGGCTGGAGAACATCATCTGGCGTGAAAAGATTTGGTGCAGACACAGATTCGTTGTAATCTATTGTTGTTGGTAGATTCTGATCGTAAACATTTCCCATATAATGTGTCTCAAGATCCCAAACCATATGAAAGCATGACTTCTTTTCAGGAATCGATATAGAAGGGTAAGATTCTTCCACTAGGGTTTCCCCGTTGTTTGGAGTTTTCATATGTGAAATTTCAAAATCTTCATCCATATCTAGGTTATTCAAAAATAGGATCACTACTTTGTTTTCAAGGGAAGAAAGGCAACCTTGAAATACCTTGTCTTGCTGGTAATATTGTTGAACATCTGTATTAGTTCTAGGAGAAAGGAAAAGACCTTTGATAGAAATTTCTTGATCAACTTCTTCTTTAATCTGATGGTTAAGCTCAGATTGGAATTATGAATTGAAATATCCTTCCAAGTAATGATTGTGCAATGCATGTGAGTGTAGTTGTTGTTCTTTAATTATGACAACCTTTTCATGTAAAACAATACTACTGTGACAATAGTCAGAACTCCCTATTTTTTCTGAAATTTCATGATTTTCTCTTAACCATTCAAAGGAAGAAAAACATAAGGGGAGAGAGTTTTTATCTATAAGCCCATTGCTTTCTTCACTTTCAATGCCATGCTTGAACGTTCTCTGATTTGAAACGCTACAGACATTTTATTTTAATAATTCAAACGAGGGAAAACACGATGGCAAGGTTATGAAACCTTCTTCATTTTTTTTAGTATCATCATAGGTACCCTTTTCCAGCTCTTTGGGTTTCTGGACATGCTCACTTTCAGCTTTGTCTTCGATCAATGACTGTATTTTTGAATCTACAAGGCCTTCCTCAAAACAAGGAACAAGGTCATCCAGCGCCTCAAAAGAGTGTTCCAATATCTTGTCAATCTGTTTTGTTGGTTTGGTGTGACTTTGCATCAGTACAAATTCGTTTGCCTCAACAATGATCTGAGAATTTTCTTTCAACAATTGGAATGTAGCAAAGAACAAGGGTAGAGAATTCTCTTCAACTGATCTGATATTTTGCTCCTCACTGTACTGCTGAAAAATAAGGTCTTCAACATCACGATCATCCTCGTATTTGTCATATACAGGCAAATCAACATCATATGCGACGTCGTCTGACAAGAACAGACTAGGGACATCAATCTGCTCTTCAACAAACTGGTTTGCAAACTCATCCGTTTGATTGTCTACGATAGAATATATAAAATAATCATCCGCTTGCTTATCGTGGGATGGATCAGAAGCTAAAACAACACCTCTTCTTTCAACAGGTGGAATATAAATTGTCTCAGGATCATTTGCGTTGGAAACTGCAAGAGGACCTATAGTATTTTCAAATCTATGCTTAGGATCCCAATCCACCTCTTTATGTTCATATTCACTTTCATGTTCTTTAGCATCTAACTCTTCATTTTGGATCTGTTTACATGCTTGGATGTTGTGTTGAATATCTTGGGCATCATTAAACATTTGTTGCAAGGACTTAGGTCTTCTTTCCATCAAGAGGAAAGACAAATCTTGATGAAGAGTTGTGGTATAATGGACCATAGCAGCTGCTTAAGTGAGTTGAATCTCTTCAGGCAATTTGTAGTAAATACTGGAAAACCTTCTACTGAATATAGAGATAGTTTCGTTGCTCTGCCATTTCAAGTCATAGAACTCTGCAAGTTGTAGATCCAAAGATTTCTTCTTGCCCCAAAACTTTAAGAAAACATTCTTCAATTCCTCCCATGAGCTAATTGTATCTTGCTACAAATGTCTAAACCAGTCTTTGGTGTCCCCCTTCAAATATTGAGAGAACACCCTCATACATACATCATCATGGTCAATCTCAAACAAATCTGTAAAATTCTCAAACCCTTGGATGTGTTTTTTAGCTGAGATGGCATCAAGTTCCCCATCAAACACAGGTAGATACTCATAGTATTTTAGAGGAAAATTGTGGAGAACTTGGGGTAGTCTCAAGGGTGTGTATATATGTTGGGTTTTAGAGGGTGTTGGAGCGAGTACAGGAGGGTAAATATCGGCTTTGGCTTCATGGGGCTCATCAACTTGGTCATGGTCATCACATGGCCCAGGTGGAAATTTTTTATCAAAATTAGTGATACAGTGGGGATGTGCATGTGCAACTTTAAAAGGAGTATAAACAATTTCAAGATTCTCATGATCATCATTAGAATGCAGCAGGTAAAGAAAAAATGTATTGGCATGTTCAAGGAAAAAGCAGAGGCAACCTATAACAAACAATAAAATGCCTTGGAAAAAATCCAATTTTAAGTACTTGTTTTCTTCCATCATGTCTTTTCATACCTCTGTCAAGGGATCATGTTTTCCAGTGGAGTCTCTGAACTGCATTTGGAATATGAGTGAATTTTCCAACAATGTTTTGGGATCTGGATTTTGCATTACGAGTGGAGTCGCCATTGATGTTTTGGAAGCTGGATTCTTCATTGAGAGTGGAGTCGCCATAGATATTTGAAATTTTCTGGATTCTTCTACCAGTGGAATCACCTTCAAACTATTCTTATGATATGTGGAGTCTCCAGAGCAGGAATACAGCCAATATGTGCCTAAGTGTATGTTTCTCTCAGACCTTAGAACTCAATCATGTCATTCTTCCCAGGGAAAATTTTCTAATTCCATCCCCGACAATGGCGCCAGAATGTTAGCACTCTGTAGATTTTGTCTGGTTGAATAGACAAACGACAGAGGTAACTGTTTCAACCTACTTTAGAGCTAAGGCACTAGCCTGCTCAACTCAAAGAGGGCTCTCTCATGTCACTTGATATATCTATGGAAATTGGTGGCTAGATTTGGTTTGTTTTTGGGGGTTTCGTAAAATTGCTAAAGAAATGAAGATAGCATTTGGGCTTTGGAGTCAGAAAAGAACAATGCATCGACAAAACATGGAGACTATCAAGAGGAAAAGGCTAAATGAGGTGATGATTCTGAGTTTATATTTGAAATTTTTCATGGCATCAAAGGAAAAAGAAACACATAACTTCATCAGAGCATTTCAAAAAATGAATTATGGACAAGCTAGGAAGAAACACACACAATCTAAATCGCTTAAACCGAGAGCATCAAACAATGAATTATGGGATTTTACTTCTCCAATTTAGACAGATGAAAGTGTAAATGAAATAAAAGATTATAGGAAACACATACTATGAAAGAACACAAGACTCTTATCACCGCCAGTTAGAATCTTTTCATAAACTGTCCAAAATCTGCTTCTGCATTTATATATTCATTCAAGCCCCAAAGTTCACAAAATCTTTTTGCAAAGAGGGAAGGCTCCCCTTTTCTCCATCCTTTTATATATCCTAGAGATAATATATAGAGAGAGTAACTTCTCGTAGAATTCAAAATGTTAAGACTTCCCCATAATTCTAAGAATAGAGATAAGTTACAAAAAGGAATAACAGTTATCATATTTTAAAGGGGTCATTAAGAACAAGTCTGTCATATCTGGGTCCCCTTTCTTCGAACGCCATCTGTCCAAAATTTGTTGAGATGTACTTATTCCCACCTGAAAATCATTTTAGCTTGGCGATTTCCTCCTTTAGAGTGTCCAACTAGACTGGTTGGTTTTCCCCAACGCTTTCGACCGTTTCAGCTGTGATTTATGTCTTCTAACGTTTGATCTGTTTCTTTTTCACAACTGGCATGTTGATGATTAGGTATCTCATGACAGGATTTAACCTGACTTCTGATCCTGGGTCTGTAGCAGGTTCCGTGTGAAATTTAGTTGCCAATATACGTGCAACTGCCCTTTCAGTTTTACTCGTAGATAAAATCGCCCTATTACTCAAATGACATGCTTGACTGGCTATGGCTTGATTGGATTTGTCCATCTATTCCCAATTTCATGGAAACCAAGATTTTCTTTTAGATATTAAAGAACTAATCAAACCTGAGATTACTTCGTTTATGGATGAGATGATACCTCCATACTTGAAACTCGATGGTTATAGAGTTCCAATCATGAATTTCTGACAAGATTTATGGTAAGTACGTTGATTTTCCATGCTTGGCCAATCCATTTTGAATGATTGGATTTCAAGTTCGTTATCTGATGGCCTTCACCTGACATCATACGGTCGCAAAGTATCGAACGAGTGTAGTGGGATGATTGTGACTAGTCGTCACCTACCCCACAAGTGTTTGATTTGATGTATTGGAACATGTGACATTGGGGCCTTTGCAACAATGGTTTTAGGCAGACCGCCTTTCACCCCAATGTATCTCTGGAAGCGTCGCGCATCCACTTTAAAAACCACAATGGTTTTCCCTGGTATGCCTTCCCATAGTTAAGTCTCGTGAAAGTTCATTGCCCGATATGGGTCTCAACCATTGATCTGGGTCGCTTTACAATCGACAGTCTATCGAGTCCAACCTCTCACGCCTCCTCTATACTCACCCATATACCACCAGACATGTCCTGGATCTCCAAATTAAGCTCTGCCTCTACATCACGTCAGTCTTCTGCTAATTTTAATCATTCAAATTTCGGGCATGATTATTATGGCGATAACACCACCAAAATTTATTTCACCAATTGAACCTCTAGAGATTTCAATCATGACTCAAGAAGAAAGAGAAGAAATCTTTCACCAGATTGGAAGGTGGAAAAGAATATGGATGGGTGGAAAATAAGATGGATGAGGTGGAAAATAAGATGGATGAAAATAGGAAAGAGATGGAAAAAATATGGATGAAAATAGGGAGCATATGGAAAAGAAGATGTTGGAATTGCAAAATTCAATGTCTTCCATGATCTTACATGCTCTATATGAGAGACTCCCTAAAGGAGATACCAAAATGCAATGAATTCATGAAAATGTAGAAGAAATAAATATTGAATCCCATAATCATGATTATTCATCACTTCAAGATCCACATTATCAAGGTTTCAATGCGACACCAAGGAACTACTTCATTCCAAATATCAATATGAGGACGGTTGATGGTAAAGATCATATAACATGGATATTCCAGATGGAGAAATACTTTGATCTACACCAAGTGCCAAGCTTACAAATGGTACCTATTGCATCCTTGTCTTAGAAAATAATCAATTGTTTTGTGTCAATGGCTTTGTGAAAGAAAAAAGAATTATATTGTTTCTTGGTCCATTTTTATGGATGAATTGATATCACATTATGTGGATATTAAGAGAAAGATATTCTTTAGTCAATTGATAAATCTTTGGCAAAAAAATCCAATTACATAGCACATTCAACAATTCCAAAAGCTCAATCTCAAGGTAAAGAAAATTATTGGGGATAATTTGTTAGATCTCTTTACGGGAACTTTAAAGTAGAACATTCAACATGAGGTGCATATTTTCAAACCTAAATCCCTAGAGCAAGCTTTCAATATGGAAAGGAAAGTGGAAAACAAAAATATGGCTACTAGAAGGGTGACCACTAGAAACTATAGAGAGCACCATGTTCCCTCTCCCAGCCTCACTCAATCGATAAGGTTGACACCTCAACAAATGGATGAAATACGAGCAAAAGGACTATGTTTCAATTGTGACAACAAGTACAATCAGGGACATAAATGCGGTGAGAAGAAATTATTCTACATAGACTGTGAAGAGGAAGAAGATCAAGAATTGGAACCATCACAAGATCTAGATCTGGAAGAGACTACTACAATGATATCTTGTCATGCATTGGTGAACATTAGTACTCCACAAAACCTCAAGATACAAGGATACATCAAAAAGAAAAAGGTAAAAATGTTGATTGGTTATGGTAGTACCCATAACTTCATCAATTATGTTATGAGGAAAATCACTCTATGGCATGGGGTAAACCACAGCAGACGGAATGACTACAGAAATCAAATCTAATCTCAAGTATATTATATAAATTAAAATTCTAACAAGACAAGATAAAGAGCCTACCTCGTTCAGATGTTTGATGAAGACCATCGTTGACCAGGAAACTTAATACTTTATACCTGCAACTTGTCCTCAACAACCAAGATACGCAAGCATATGGTGATAATATATAAATTTAGCACATACAATAGCATAATCCATTAACATTCATAATAAATACGTCCATGGAATAATAATTTAAATATTTGCAAGATATCAATTGAACAAAAAAGAGTATTTCTATTAAAATATGATCAACAAAAGTGTATAAGTGACAAACTTTTGTGTTGGCATGTCTTGGAACCGAGAAACTAAGTCCCTTCCAACTGGGCCTCCACCGCTTCAATCCTCCACCAAAGGTAAGCTCATATAAGAGAGACAATGAGGTTCTCCATCAAAGAGGGGAGATCTTGGGGGCTGAACAATGTGTTCAAACTTTAAAGGACAAAGGGATGCAGACTCAATGTGAAGTGAAAATTTCTCCAGAGTATCTTTGCACTCAAAAGTTGAATTATCTCCTCCTCCACGAGTTGGATATGTCCCATTTTATAGCCTTCAAATGGAACTGAAGGGATGAATTTGAATGTTTCTAGTATATGGAAGGTCAAGGATCATGGATCTCGTGACGTGACATGGAAACCCGACACAATTTTTAATTTTGAGCACCAAACCCAATGTACACAGGTTATAGTGGTACAACCTATGTATACGCATGTTGTATAACTGGTAGGGTGCGTATATGTCGAAAAATAAGATTTTTAGCTCTGTGAAGTACAAAAGGGGACTTCAAGTCTGGATAGGGAAATGGAAAGGCCTTCGGAGCAAGTTGCATGGGGTGAGGCAAAATATTGCTATAATAGATTCCCCCTAATGTGTGAGGTCAGAGGAGTATCTGCAATGGGTGAAATACATTATAATTCCCAGAAGTGGAGTAATGGAGACCCAACTGGATGAACTAGTTTCTCATGAGAATATAACAATCCATAATGACTTTGTACACATGGCTTCCAATTTGAATTACAATGCAAATCCATGTTGAAATATACCAAACAATTGTTCATGGCCATGAATAGGCAATACAAAGTAGACACATGTCATAGGCAGTCATAGTCACAAACAAGGCCCAGTGAAAACCAGTCTCAAAATCAATCTAAAGATATATGTATACAATAGAGTACAATATGATATCCCATGATCACTAAAGTCATATAGGTACTGGTCCAATGAATGATAGCACCAACTCAAGAAAGTTGTGACTATAAACTGATGTCTTCTAGTCTTATACACGATCCGCCAAAGGTGAAATTCTACATCATGTGAATAGAGGAGTTGAGGTCGAACATTAAGAGACTTCTTTTGATTACCGATCATTAAGGTATACCATTAAAAACGTGAGACAACCTATTGATAATGAAAGTAGGTATCAAGGCACCGAGTACATTCTTACAAGTGTGAATAAAGGTGTTGAGGTCGAACACTTGAAGAATCCATCGATTAGGAGACATTGATGTATTCCCAACTATCGATGGGGAGAGAACCTGCCATTGATGACTGCAAGCCTCTAGGTACTCATATGACTCTAGGTCTCATTTCCATAATAGATGAGTTGAATTCGATGGAAGGAGACCCGCTGAAAGGAGAGCATTAAGGAATCTCTCATCAGTCAGCATGAGGTACAAAGAAATAGCTTGATGATTTGGAGGAACTCGGATGAATATGATGTTCACGAACCAACAACCATGTGCATCTTTCACATGCACCAGATGCAAGTAGTGCACGAAAAAAACCCTCTGAATAGCAGTCAATAAGGAAAATTGTTGACAAAGGCGAGGAAACCACCAATAAGGATAATGGAATCCAAGACAGTGCACGAATCTCAATGTGTGAATGGATTTCTTGTCGTCGAACACAAGGGAAACCCCCCAGTCAGCGACCAATGAGGAGATGTCAAATGTTGGGTTTAAGGTTTCCTACCCATAATTAAAGTAGGACCAGAGTGCGCGGTAGGACTACAACTTCATGTAACTCTGAGACACACTAAGGGTATGGTCGACATGAAAAGTCAAGAGTTCTGAGAAATGGCTGACACAGGCTTATAGACAACCTTTGAACAATAGCATGATACATATGGAGGACTCCGACAACATAGACTTGAGAATGAAAATTTGTGATGTAGGAGGCACCAATCAAACTCTCCATAGGGACTGGAAGAGTAACCAATCGAAGGAGTAAACTCTAAGTAAAAAGATCAGCTTCCTAAGGTCGTGCTAAGCCCAAACTTTGGATGACAAGTGGACTTAAAATTTTGTGCTATGTTCAAAGGCGACACGACTGCTGCTAATATGAGATAATATTGTTTTCCCGCCTGTCTTTTTTTTTTCATAAGCAAATGAATGTTATAATACAATGGAGGAAACAAGTGCCGCGAGTAAGCAACTAGTTCCAATAGTGGAACGTACCTATTCTCATTGCAATGAGGTGCATGTAGGATGTGGACACTCAGGGGAACGTTTCCTCTTAGGGTACAGGGTGTCAAGCTGCAAAGGATATAAACAAGGCTCTGCTTGGCTAGTGATACAAATTGTTAAGGCAATAGGCTTATAATGAGAAATAAAGAACCGAAAATAGGTTCAATACTGCAAGCAGGATAATGGAATGCAATTACAACTTAACTACAAATAATGTCCTTTTTTCGTAAATTTAATCTCCTAGACCCGAAAAATTATAAAACAATACCTAGGAGAACGCTTCTAGCCACTAGTGACTAGAGTATTAATTTTTCAAAATTATTCTACTTGGTCTGAAAAAGGGTTAAACTTACACCAAATAAACGTCCTTTCAAATCCATTTAACGAGTGTGAAAGAGACAAGTTCACTCAACAATATTTTCGCTTTTTATAGAGTCGAAAAAGAGCTTAACTAAGACTCGGGGATGTTGTTCTAAGCAGCATATCATGGGGGAGGCCAGGGCTCCCATGCAGGACTTATATCGAAATTCATAAACTCACAGATAGATGACACAAGCTTGGGAAAATCCAAATCTTTCCAACTCGAGGAGGATAAAATACTTGCAGAGATTACCTTGTCTACAATATATAGAAGAATGTCCCTTATCTAGAAGGGTGTAGAAGAAGGAAGTCAAGGCTCTACAAGATCATTCTAATCAAAGGAAACCAGCCTAGGAATTGGAGGGAGAAGACTTGAAGAGAGTGGAATTCTCCCTTGTTCAGAAGGTACAGGACTAGAAATGTTAAGTACATGGTTGAAAGACGCATCACCCTCCAAAAGAAGAGTGGGATTGATCGAAGATTGCATCGGCAATGCCACTTCCTTAGAATTGTCACTCTCCAAGAGAAGAGTGGGATCGACCGAAGTTTGCATCGGCATGACCACTTCTTCAATCATTGGTTGAATAGGATGCGAGACACCATGGTCTAGAGATGCATCACCCCCCAAAAAAAGAGTGGGATCAATCGAAGAGTGCATCGGCATGAACATTGTATCAACCAAAGAAGGATTAGGATGTTGGGAAACCAAATATGACTCAAAACCCAAAGGGATATCAAACAAGGATTGTGCTTCTTGTACCACGGAAATAGCAGGGCATAGATGAATTAGATGACCTCCATTGCAAAGTCTATAAAGGAACTTGGGATTACATCCTATACGTCTAGGCTTCTCAATCATATTAATGCCCCCAGCATGACTTGCAGTGGCTGGTGACATGCTCCCAGCATGACTTGTAGAGGCTAGTAGTAGATCTTCGACATGACTTGCAGAGGTTGTTGACGAATCCCCAACATGACTAGTAGAGGTTGGTGATGAATCCCCAACATGACTAGCAGAGATTGGTGATGTATGTGTAGTGTGACTAGAAGTAAATATATTTGTGCCCCCGACATGATATGTAATGGATGGTTGCTAGTATTTAACATGAATTGCAAAGTTTGTTGACCTATTTCCAACAAGACTAGCAGAGGTTGGTGATATAATTTCAATATGACTCACAATGACTGGACTTGTGATTCCATCATGACTTGCAGCAGTTGGTTGTCGCATTTGAGACCAAGGTTCCGGGAAAGATTGATTTTGAGATATTATGGGCCTGGAAGGGTTCTGGTATACACCATGGCCTTGTCCAACATGGTGGTATCCTCCTCCAAATTGATTCATAAAGGGTCGTAAGGGAATCATCACTGAGGAAGCTGCTTGCTAAGAGAAAGTGACATGCAAAGGGTTACTCAGGTGAGGATATATGTTTCCCCCAGACGAAGGAACTTCATGAAGTGGGTTACCCATACTATAAAATTGACTCCCCTTGGATGAAACACCAGAGGATAGAAGGAGGTCCACCATGAGAAAAGCGTTCGTAGGAACCGACATAGCGGAAGAAGGATAGATGGATGAGATGTAATAAGAAGAAAGACCACCCATTTGGGCACTTTCTCCTAGAAAAATGAAGCTAGGATTGGGTCCAGAGGAAGGATGATTTTGACCTCCAACCATAGGAGTTGTTTGAGGGATATGACCCCCACCAAACGAAAAGGGAGAAAAAGGAGGCATCATGCCCCCAGACCCAAAACTAGGATTCACATTAGAAGACGAGACAGAAGATGGAAAGTGAAAAGACATGTCTGGAATACCAAGAGAAAAATGATTAGAGGCCCAACGTATTGGTTGAGTATCATGATTCGGTGTACCACTCAGAAATACAAAAGGATTCGTCCCCATAGAATGAGAAAATACCATGGTTTGGGTAGCGCCAACTAAGGGAGTCACAGGGTATCCACTAACCATAACAATGAAAACTCACAACGCAATACAAAATATTAAGGCCAACTAATAATCAAAGATCACACCAAAGTAAAGCAAAAAGGCCAATGCACACAAACAAGATATAGTAGCTGAAAAGGGGCCTCCCTCACTAGAGTAGGTATGCCTCGCCCAAGAGGGGCCTGAGACTCACTTAAAAAGATTGGAGGTATCATAATTAGTTATAAGGGCCCTCGTGGGATTAACAACACAGCCGGCCAGATCCCCCCAGAGAGGTAATCCTCCATAAAGTTTGTGTGTTGTTCGACCCTTATCTGACTCAGGGTACCTGCAGAATAACCCCTACAAGTAACCTATGTGGCTACCTATGTCAAGCAAATAAATCCACCATGATATAACCAATGCACAGGCGAATAGTCTTAAGTCATGTCCACCGTATGGGTAGGGTAACAAAGCCCAAAATCTTTAAAGCACTGCCTCTCAAGGAGGTAAAGGTACTAGCAAGACCCCCAAATACGAATAGATCTCCATAAATATCTCTGACGCTAAGAAGGTATTAGAGGGTTATATCTGCAACCAACTTCGCATGACCTCGTGCTTAACTCCGATGTGAGCGGATCCTCCTGACGTCGCTAATTATACAATGGATTTCACCACTCCCTGTTTAGACACATATGTTGAGTTTAATAGACTTGGGGAAGTTTACTCACAAAATCCTATTCCAACCACTCCCTGTTTAGACACATATGTTGAGTTTAATAGCCTTGGAGAATTTTACTCACAAAATCCTATTCCATGGCCCTGTATCCTATACTTGTTTGTGTACTCTGAAAAATGAAATTGTTTCTAATCAATTTTAATTAATCAGCGTTACTTTTAATGGCTTTGTTTACTCAAGAGATGTGGTCATGAAATTGATGATGTTATGACTCAACAAATTAAAGAAATGAATATGAACATAAAGCTAAGTCCTAATCTTCAATTCTCAAAAGATGATAATCTTTTTAAAATGCAACTTTATATTCAACTCTTCAATTTCAATAAGATGCAATACTCCCATATGTATCAAGATCAATACTAAACAACCAAAAGAGAAAATTGCCAAAATGCAAAATGTATATTTTTTTTATTTTCAATATAAGGAAATGAAAATGCAAGGACTGAATAACAACTTGATATATAGACCCTACTGCAAGAAAAAAGAGACAATCCAAGCAGGATACCAAGAAGAAAACACTCAGACCAAGATCTAAGGACAACCAATGAAAAAGATGATGAGAAAGAAAAACCGCTCGAAAATTCAACCATGAAAAGGTTTCCTATCACTTTTCAAGCACTCAACAGTTAGGACAGAGACCCAAGAAGACTCAGCAACCATCAAAACTCTCCCAGCAAACATCAAACTCAACAAGTAAGCTTAAAAATTTGATGTACGTGACTGTTTAAGCAAAAATTGCATATGTACGCGCCCTATAGAAAGACATCTCATGTATGTACGCGTTTGTCAAGGGAAAACCCGCGTATATATATTAAAACACTGCCAAGGTGAGGATAAGGCCAAGAAACTCAAATACAAAGTAAAAATAGGTTGTCAAGAAATCAAGAAACAAGGAAACATAGGCTAACCGAGAGTAATCGAAGGAGAAAAACACTCCAAACCCCAAAATAGAAGATTCAATCGCCAGTATGGTCACCAATTCTGTTACGAAGAAAATCACTCTATGGCATGGGGTAAACCACAACAGACGGAATGACTGCAGAAATCAACTATAATCTCAAGTATGTTATATAAATGACAATGCTAACAAGATAAGATAAAGAGCCTACTTCATCTAGACGTTCGATGAAGACCATCGTTGAGCACACAACTCAAAGCTTTATACCTGCAGCTTGTCCTCGACAACCAATATACGCAAGCATATGGTGATAATATATAAAGTTAGCACATACAATAGCATAATCCATTAACATTCATAACAAATATGCCCATGGAATAATAATTCAAATATTTTCAAGATATCAATTGGATGAGAAAAGAGTATTTCTATTAAAATATGATCAACAAAAGTGTGTAAGTGAAAAAATTCTGCATCGACATGTTTTGAAACTGAGAAACTAAGTCCCTTCCAGCTGGGCCTCCACCACTTCAATCCTCCACCAAAGGCAAGCTCATATAAGAGAGACAATGAGGTTCTCCATCAAAGAGGGAAGAGCTTGGGGGCTGAACAATGTGTTCAGGCTTTAAAGGGCAAAGAGATGCAGACTCAATGTGACTCAATGTGAAGTGAAAATTTCTCCAGAGTATCTTTTCTCTCAAAAGTTGAATTATCTCCTCCTCCATGGTTTGGATATGGCCCATTTTATAGCCTTCAAATGGAACTGAAGGGCCTAGTTGGAACGTCTCCAGTATATGGAAGGTCAAGGATCATGGATCTCGTGACATGACATGGAAACCCAACACAATATTTAATTTTGAGCACCAAACCCGATGTACGCGGGTTGTAGTGGTGCAACCTGCGTATATGCATGTTGTATAAGTGGTAGGGCGTGTATATGTGGAAAAATATGATTTTTAGCTCTGGGAAGTGCAAAAGGGGACTTCAAGTCTGCATAGGGAAATGGAGAGGCCTTGTGAGCAAGTTTCATGGGGTGAGGCAAAATCTTGCTATAACAAATTACAAATTAGCAAAAGATCTCAATTGCTTTGTATTTCTAGCACCAGAGTTTCAAGTAATGATTGCATATGGAGGTACCATAAATTGTTTTGGGAAGTGACATAGTATTAAGCTCAATATGGGGGAGTATTTATTGGATAGTCCCATGATTTCCATCCAAATGGGTGATGTTGATGTTGTATTAGGGTCCAATGGTTACAATCATTGGGAACAATAACCCTTAATTTTCAAGATCGTTTCATGAGGTTTTCTTGAGAAGGCAAGGAAATTACGCATGGAGGTATCCAATGGAAACCCTCTAAGATGATAAGCTCTAATAGCATGACAAAATTACTCAAAAAAGGACACGACGGTGTAATTGCACAATTGTACTCACTAGGTGTTTAAACATCTATATCCTCTGCTCCAGTGGATCTCCAAATAGTTATCAACAACCATTCCAAGATATTTGGAGAGATGCATAAAGGTCTTCCTCCTACTCAAGATCGTGACCATGCTATTCATTTTCAACTATGAAGTGTACCACTTGACATTAGGCCTTACAGGTATCCATATGCACAAATGAGCGAGATTGAGCGTATGATCCAAGAAATGTTAGATGTGGGCATCATTCAACCTAGCCAAAGTTCTTTCTCTTCAACAATAGTGATGGTTACAAAGAAGGATGGTTCATGGAGTATGTGTCCAGATTATAGATAGCTCAACAAAATGACCATCAAATATAAGTTTCATATTCCTGTCATTGATGAATTATTAGATGAATTTCATGGAGCGATTTTCTTTACCAAGTTGGATCTTCATTTGGGATATCATCAAATCATAATGAGGTAGGAATACATTCCCAAAACAACCTTAGAACACATGAAGGTCATTATGATTTTTTGGTTATGCCATTTGGACTTACTAGTGCACCTTCAACATTTCAACGTTTGATGAATTCTATTTTCAAACCCTTCCTTAGAAAATTTGTGTTGGTATTTTTTGATGACATGCTAATCTACAACAAATATTGGGAAGAGCATGAATTTGGGATTCAAGAAATGGAATATTTGGGTTAGATTGTATCTCATGAATGTGTAAAATTGGGCCCTAAAACAATTAACGCTATGAGGGAATGACAAATTCCCAAAACCTTGAAGAAACTCAGAGGATTCTTAGGATTGATGGACTATTACTACAAGTTTGTCAAGAACTATGGTCAAATAGTGGCACCTATAAAATAATTATTAAAGAAGGAAGCATTTTCTTGGACTCAAGAAGCAACCAATGCTTTTGAAAAACTTAAGTAGGCAACACCTATCCTAGCCACACTTGATTTCACAAAAACATTTAGTGTGGAGTGTGACGCCTAAATCCATGGCATTGGTGCAATTTTAATCCAAGAAGGAAGGCCACTTGCCTTTGAAAGCAACCAAATTAAAGGAAAAAACTTACTCAAACCCATTTATGAAAAATAAATTTTCGCCATACTACATGCAGTTAAGAAATGGTGCCCTTGCCTAATAGGAAGACACTTCAAAGTAAAAATAGATCATGATAGATTGAAGTATTTCTTGGAGCAATGGTTATCTTTAGAAGAGAAAAAAAAATGGTTATAAAGATGCTAGGTTATGACTTTGAAATTATATACAAGAAAGGAAATAATAATATTGTGGCAGGTGCACTTTCAAGAAAAGATGAAGAAGCAGAGGGTTCACTATGTGTTATTTCTATTCTGAAATCTGATTGGGTGGAAGAAGCAATGATAGAATGGAAAAAATATAAAGAGGTATGCAAGATCATTCGACAACTACAAGAGTACCCTAATGCATTCAATAAATTTGTATGGAATAATGATTTGATATGGTATCAAGATCACCTATATTTATGTAAGAATTCCCAACTCAAACAGAAGGTCCTTCTAGAATTGCAGACTTCTCCTATAGGAGGACATTCAAGGTTCCTGAAAACTTACCATATGATCAAGAAGGATTTTTTCTAGGAAGTTCTTAAAATTGATGTCCAGATTTTTTTGTTTGAATATGTGGTCTTCCAACATAATAAGTGAGATACAATCAAGATAATGTCTCCTACAACCATTAGCTATACCAAGTTAATGTTGGGAAGAAGTTTCAATGGATTTTATTATAGTTTTACTCAAATCTGAAGGAAAGACTGTCATCATGGTAGTAGTGGATCATCTGACAAAGTATGCCCATTTTTCTCTCTTTTTCATATTAAGAAAGCACAATAGCCACTACATTCATGGAAATAATTCAAAAGCTACATGGAGTCCCCAAGATTATTGTAAGTGACAAAGATCCATTTTTCACTAGAAATTTGAATTATTTTCTTGTTTGGGTACTCAATTGCCGCATAGCTTATCCTACCATCCTCAATCTGATGGGAAAACTAAGATTTTGAATTCATGTATATAAGGATAGATTCATTCCTTTGAATATGATAAACAAACACAATGAGTCAAGTGGTTTCCCTTGGTAGAATGGTCATACGACACATCCTTCCATACTTCATAAAAAATGTCCCTATTTCTGGAACTTTATAGATATTATCCTCCATCCATCACATTTCCCTTGAAAGGGACTACAAAGGTTCATGAAATGGAGGACCACATAGGGCACCAACAAGGGGTTCTCAAACTATTGAAGAACAACTTGGTTATGGCACAAAAGATGAAACAACAAGCAGATCAACATCACAGTGAAAGGGATTGGGTATTTTTTAGGCTACAACCATATAAACATATGTCCCTCAAGAAAAGAAAAAAGGACAATAAATTAACAACCAGTCCAAACTATTTTACTAGATATTAATGAAGAAGAGAAAATCATACTATAACAAAAAAAAATCCTTGAAATAGGAATTAAGCAGCTGCGAAATAGAACAATTATTGAGTACCTCGTCAAATGGAAGAACCTACCAGTGGAAGAGGTGACATGGGAAGATAATTTGTTCATGTAGAAACACCAAAAATTAGCCAAGTGTTGAGGACAACATTTGTTTGAAGGTGAGGGGCATGTTAATCCCTAGACAAAGCCCCACGTTACCTATAAAATCCTTTATTAAGCCCCAGATATTGAATTATTACATTTCTAGTGTTATATTTGTATGTAGGCTAGAACCCTTCATTGTACCATTTCATTATAATTGTACCATTTGTCTCCTATATATATACCAAGGAGACCTAGTCTTAGGATAATAACATCTCATATTGTACATTGAATATATTGCAAACGGAGCTTTCCCCTTCGAAGTGGACTGTTATTCACTAACTTTTTATCATTCTCAAGCCATTGGTTCATAACATGCCTTGCCCATTATTGAATCTTATTTGTATGTTTTTAAACTATTTTTCCAAGAGATATAGGGCTCTTTAAGAAGTGAATGGAGACCATCTATCTCAATTATTCCACACCCTCCATTCCCTTGGGTTTATCCTTTGGTTACCCTCTCAGTATTGGTGGACTAGGTTCTAGTTTGAGGGGAGGAAATGGTCAATGATTTCCAAGAGAGAGTGGTTCCCATTTAATGTGACTAGTTGATGCCATGAATCATCCTAGAAGAGTGCAAAATTCAAATTGCAAACTTCTCAGAAACAATAAGCCTGGAAAAAAAATTTGTTCCTCAATGCATTGTTCCAAATCAACGATCTTGATGTAAGACCATCCATTCGAATGAGGTCTTATTATTCTACTTTATCTGCATATTTCTATCTCTAAATGTGACTCCATAGTTTGTCCTTACTATTCAGCCAATGCCACCATAGTTTCCCTACTAGAATATTGCTAAGAGTCTAGAGGTCCATGACTCCCAAACCTAGTGTATTTTTGGGCATACAAACATTGTCCCATGACATAAGGGCCCATTTACTTTCTTTGTTTGGACCTCCCCATAGGGAAGATCACCAAAGACTTTTGATGGATTTGAGAATATTAATCGGAGAAACCAACAATGAGAAGAGGTACAATAACATGGATTTCATAATATATTTGAGCAAGGTAGCCTTGCTCGGAAGATTGGGGGACCAAAAGGTCCAAGTGTTGAGATTGAGGTTAAGTTTGGATAGAAGATCTTCCTAAGAGATGTTTCTTGAAGAATTTAGAATGAGTGGAGCTCCTGGGTATTTCCAAGGAAGTGATCATTTTTGGAAGCCAAAGATTATAATAATGCTAAATTGAGTAATCAAAGGGGTGTTGAAGAAAAATATGAGATGTTTCCCATGATTAATAACAATACCCAAGGTAAGAATAAATGCATCAAGGATTGACTTCATAGAGGATACTTTCTAGGTAGGGGGGTGTCCCATCATGACAGTGTCATCCACAAATTACAAATGTGTGAGGGGGTCCATTTGATTATGAATGTGCAGGCCTTTTAGATTTCCATCGAAAATTGCTTGATCTAGACTTCGACCTAGGCCTTCCACCATCAGGATAAATACGAAGGGAGATAATGGATCTCCATAACTTTTATCTCTACTATGTGTCTGGTAATTTCTCTCATCAAACTAACATTATGATTTGAAATTTCTAACTTGGGTATATGTTTCAAAATTGACTCTATGGCTTCTTGTCTTTCTATGACATGTTCCGATAGGAGATTGTGGTAGTATGGTTTGATTTATTCCTCTATTTCCCCATTAGTTTCCAATTTTATCCCTTGAGTAGATTGCAGAGAGGATATTTTGTTTATGTTCCTTTTGTTGATAATGGAGTTATGAAAGAACCTAGAGTTTTTGTAGCCTTTTGTGAGCCACCCGATTCTTGATTTTTGCTTCAAAAGTATATCTTATCGCTTCCCTCTGAGTTCTATCTATTCCTTGAGGGTTTCCCTTTTGAATCAACTCTTCAATCCTTCCTTCCCTTATGATGGAGAGTTGAACCTTCTCCATTTGTTTTTCTATATCTTTTTGGGCTTGAAATATATTCCCAAAAACTTCTTTGTTCCATGATTTGAACTAGATCTTCAAATTCTTCAATCTCTATTGAAATCGATACATTAAATTTTCTTTTGTTGGCTCACTCTCTCTCCACCACTGCTCTATATTTGTTTTGAAATTAGGATGATCCAACTAGAAAAATCAAATTTGAAGGGTTTGGTTTTAGTAGGGCCTATGTTGTCCCATGAGAGGCAAATTGGCCATTGACAAGAACATGTTCCTAAGAGAATTTATGCTCCCACATTTATTAGAGATTATGAGACGAGGAAGTAATATATTATTATTGCTATTTGATTTACCCCTCCCCTTTATCTATTTGAGGTGTGGAAACAATTGCCAATAGCCATGTCTATTAGTCTCAATTCTACAATTGTATCTTTGAATTTAGTCTTGTCCTCTTCTAGATGCCTTATTCCCCCTCTTTTCTCCGTAATAGAATTGATCATATTAAAATCCCCTCCAATGATCCATGGTATTTCTTTTAGAGCTACACCCATATTTTGGAGAGTGTCTAGGAATGCCAATTTATTTGCTGAGACGTTTGGCCCATATACAGTAGTGATAAAACCTTCACATGTTGATCCTTTTTCCTTACAGTGCGATGTGATGGTATTTCCTATTTCAATAAAGTTATCCATATTTACTAGGGTTTTGTTCCATAGAATCGCTAAGCCTCCAAAGAAACCTTTGGTACTTGTGGTTGTTGAGTCACAACCTTTCCAACAATGCACAACCATTCTCTTCATGGTTTCCTTAACACATTTTGTTTCATGAAGCATAAATATGGTGGATTTGTCTATGAGAATTATGTTCCTAAGAAGCCTTTGTTTTCCTTTACCTTTGATCCCTCTTATGTTCCATGATATGATCTCCATGATTAAACTTTGGGTGGTGTTAGGGGATATTTTTTTCGATGTTTGGACAACATTGGGAAGACATTCTCTTAGAATAATAATTAATAATATAATTATTGATTATTAAATATCATATATAATAAGTAAATGATAATAATAAATAGTTATTAATTATTCAAGGGACGCATCCTTTCATGGATGGTCACCATATGTTCCCTATATATGGAACACTCATCATTGTAATAATATATCAATTATATCTCATATGAAGAAAAACAACATGTTATCAAAGCGGGACTGGGCTTGACTCCTTCACAGGAGGGCCCGAGAAAATGAGAGTAGAGTAAAATGTTGGGAATGTTAAATTTATGGGGTTGTTACAATCTCTATGTATAATATATTTACTTTTTTAATCCTACCTAAATTATGGTGGGCTGTAATTTCTAGCCTAAATATGAGGAATGTAATGCATATTTACTTCTACCTATATTTATGCAAAGAATCGCATGAATTATGGAGGAACAATTTAACAAAGTCAAATGCTATGTGGATGGATTATAACCAAATTAATCTTTGCTTAGTTACAAAGGTATTCTCCAACTATTTGTAAGAAAGAAAATTTAAATCTAATTTTTCAAAGAGACATGTCTTCTTTGGATCAATCTAATATTACTATAAAAAGACACTTGAAAGACACAACAATAGACACACGTATGTTTTCTCTCTCACACATGGGATAAGTGATCTAAAGAAGAGACTAAGAAGTTGAAATTTTCTTAGTTACTTATTGATGTTCTAGTCTTTACTAAAGTAATATTGTACATCATTGGTATTACCACTTGTGGAAAATTGTGCTTGTTTAATTTAACACTAGAAAATCAACATGGTTAGTCGTATGACATCGAGTATATGATGGATGTGTGTTGGTAGCCGTATGACATCAAGTATGTGTTGGATGTGTGTTGGTATCTGTATGACATCAAGTATATGATGGATGTGTGTTGGTCATAGTAGAAGACATAATATTTGGAGGGTCATTGTATATAGTTGTGCACAAGATAAATTGATCTCCTCTAGTAGATGCTTTTTGTTGTTCTTGTTTCTTATTCCGAGAAGGTAACATGTAATAGCTCTGAGAAGGAGAAATAATGACGGTCACAGGAAGAAGACATGGAGGGAAATACCTTCCAACATGATATCAAGGAGAGACATTTCCAGACATGATGCTCAGAGACAAGAAGTCTCTAGGAGCAATGTACCTCCCAGGACGGGACCATGCCAAATAGCAGTGACAGTTCCAATGATCATGGATACAGTGAGTCAAGACCGACTGTATCACAACTATGGTAGATCCAGTAGAGGAGGAAAACATATTATGAGACTAAGAGGGAGTAGGTGTAGCAGTCCCAATACATGAGTTGAGCCATGACATGTTGAGGAAGCAAGCATGGCAA
Source organism: Picea engelmannii (assembly GCA_009831015.1). Lineage (NCBI taxonomy): Eukaryota > Viridiplantae > Streptophyta > Pinopsida > Pinales > Pinaceae > Picea > Picea engelmannii. The sequence continues at coordinate 201,278 of ML818148.1, forward strand.
CAGTTCTAATGTATGTAGAGGCATTCCCAGAGAGGGAGGCGGTACTACATACAGAGGGAGCATAGATTGACTTACCTCCAGAGAAGGAGGAAGAGCTACCTTCAGTGTTAGAGGGAGCATAGATAGAGGAGGAGTCACCTCCAGCTCCAGAGGGAGTGTTGATGTTTTTCAGCTTCCTGAGACATTAGTTTCATGAGGGAACCTCGATATATCAAGTATGGTCCAAGATAACTTAGAATGATCAACATTTACCTGTATTTCTCTAGGCAAATGAATCCATGACTGTAGTGTATGTTCAGAACAAAATTCCTCCTAAGACTTTGAGGAACATGATGCTTGAGGAGGCCTTCACCAAAGCGAAGCCTGAGGTTGGACACTTCAGGATATTTAGGTGTCCAGTATACATTCATGTACCCAAGGAAAAAAGGATCAAGCTAGACCCTTCAGGAAGAAAGGGTACATTTGTGGGGTACAATGAGTCTTCGAAGGCATATCAGATCTACATCCCTGGTCAGAGACAGATTGAGGTGAGCAGAGATGTTACCTTTGAGGAGGAGGTATCCTTTAAAGAGATATAGAGGATCTCACATGGAGATTGATCAAATTGATCCAATTGATCATGTTGATCCCGTAGCTCCAATTGATGTTCCCAGAGATATTGTAGTAGTTCAGAAGAGACCTACATGGGCTCGTCGGACTCTGCAGGAGGTAGAAGGATATGTAGCTCCTTGTGGTACCTTATGTGTGAGCAAGATACCTCAAAGATATTCATTCTAAGCCATAGCTATGAGCCACATCATTCATTTTGAGCCTTCCTATTATGAGGAGGCAACTAGTCATCCGGTATGAAGAGATGCCATGATGGAGGAATATCAGTACATCATGAAGAATGATGTGCGGGATATTGTTTTGAGACCTAAGGGGAAGTCTATAGTGACTTCCAAATGGATCTACAAGATCAAACACACAGTTGAAGGGAGCATCGAGAGGCACAAAATGAGATTTGTTGCTAGAGGATTCTCTCAGGTGGAGGGAATAGATTATGAGGAGACATTTTCTCATGTTGCTCGATACACTTCTATCTAGATGATTATGTCCCCTGCAACATCCATGGTTTAGAGATTACATCATATGGATGTAAAGACAACCTTTCTCGATGGAGAGATTGATGAAGAAGTATACATCGAGCAGTCATATGGTTTCATGATACATGAGAAGGAGTCTCATGTGTGTAGGTTGAAGATGGCCTTGTATGGACTCAAGCAACCACCTTGAGCTTGGTATGCAAGGATTGATGGACACCTGATGATTTTTGGTCTTCAAAAAAA
>ML818148.1:202705-214313 GCA_009831015.1 Picea engelmannii
GAGCAGTCATATGGTTTCATGATACATGAGAAGGAGTCTCATGTGTGTAGGTTGAAGATGGCCTTGTATGGACTCAAGCAACCACCTTGAGCTTGGTATGCAAGGATTGATGGACACCTGATGATTTTTGGTCTTCAAAAAAATTGTTGTCAATCCTAGCCTGTACTACAAGACTTTTAATTGTGAGTCTTTGATTTTGGTCCTCTACGTTGATGATTTATTCCTCACCGGTACAGAGAGCCTTATTGTTGAATGAAAGTATGAATTGGTCTCTAAGTTTGAGATGAAGGACCTTGGTATGATGCACTAATTCTTGGGACTAGAGGTGTGGAAAAGAACTAATGAGATCTTCTTGAGTCAGGGGAAGTACACAGTTGAGATATTGAAGAAGTTTGGGATGTTGAACTTGAATCCTGTGGCTACACCAATGGTGACGAATCTGAAGAAACTAGGTGTGTCTTTTTTTTATTCTGACGAAATTGAATCGACTTTATACAAACAGATGATTGGATCATTGATGTATATGGTTGACACCGGACCAAATATTTGTTATGCAGTGAGTGCACTTAGCCAATTTATGAGTCGGCCGAGATAGACACACTAGATTATTACAAAGCATGTGTTGAGATACCTGTGAGGCATAGTTGGACATGGTCTAAGATATACTTCCAATACTGATATGATATGGAAAGAATATATTGACTTTGATTGGGCATGGAGCGCAGTGGAAAGAAAGAGCACCTTCAGGTGTTGCTTCACTTTGAGATCTTCCATGGTTTCCTGGCGTAGCAGTAAACAGACTTATGTGGATTTGAGCAAGCAGAAACATAGTACATTGCATTAAGTATGTCAGTCGGTGAAGTAGTGTGGCTTCGTAAGATCCTTGCAGATTTATCCGAACATGTGCTGGATTCCACCATTAGTCATTATGGTAACCAAAGTTGTGTGAAGATCTTAGAGAATCTAGTGTTTCATGACTAATCGAACCACATTGAGATCAAGTACCATTACATCGAAGACACGGTACAGAGGAAGGAATTATTGGTGATTTACCTTCCTACAGATGAGAAGGTTGTTGATGATCTTACCAAACCGGGATGACGTTAAAGTACTTTCGTGACAGACTTGGTTTGGCAGAGAATGCCTCCCTTAATAAGAGGGAGTGTTGATGTTTGCAGCTTCCTGATACATTCTCCAGATCATACTCCTCTATCACTGAGTTTAGTTGATCTGTGATAAAACTTATACGAGAAGGGATAAGTGGGACACTTGTCCAAGAAGGGATAAGTGTGTTTGGGCTTATAGCCTAACGTCCCTTATGGAGAGCACATGAGGACACGTCCCGTGTGGAGAGCACATGAGGACATGCCAATGGAGTTTACCATTGACGTCACACACTATGGGAGTTGACCCTAGTGTTTCTAGAGGGTGTAGCCTCTAGAAGTCCACATGGGAGTGCCATGTGTGACAAACTTTCTCTAGATCGTACTCCTCTATGAATTGAGTTGAGTTGATCTGTGAGGACACTTATTCGAGAAGGGATAAGTGGGACACTTATTCGAAAAAGGATAAGTGAATTTGGGATTATATCCCAACGTCCCATTTGGAGATCACATGAGGACATGTCAAGGGAGTTGACCCTTGACGTCACACACTATGGAAGTTGACCCTAGTGTTTCTAGAGGGTGTAGCCTCTAGAAGTCCACATGGGTGTGACAAACCTTTTGCTACTATGGTGGTTGTGTACCACTGGCAGAGATTGTGTGTCTCTGGACAGTAGTTGTGTACTACTATGGAAAGATATCTCCCTAGCTAAGAGGGAGTGTTGATGTTTTAGCATTGGGAGAAACTTCTCCTAGATTGGGATGCAGACCAAGGGAGATAGGATACATTTATCATAAAGGTGCACTTGTGGTAAATGGGCCCAGGCGTAGTCCTTCCTTGATCATGACAATGAATAATATGGACTCGGGGTGCTTGAAGTGATTTCCATGTGTCAGTTAGCATCAGGCTAACATTCACTCACGGGTGTGTACTTGTGGTGAAATATCCTAGTGTGATATTTGTCCTAGTCATGGTGATTTGATAAGGAATGATAAAGACTCAAGATGTTATATGTTATTACATGCAGACCCAAAGTGAGCCTCATCTTAAAGAGAGTCAATTAGCTCAAAAAGGAGAGTCACAGAAGGAGTTTCTCCTCGGTTCAGGTGGGAGAGAGACGTCTCGCAAGACTGACATACAAGTGTCATGATTCTAGGGTGAAGTTTGTATACTTCAGAGACAAACTTGGCATGATGCAGAATGTCTCCCTCGTTGAGAGGGAGTGTTGATGTTTGGACAACATCGGGAAGACATTCTCTTAGAATAATAATTAATAATATAATTATTGATTATTAAATATTATATATAATAAGTAAATGATAATAACAAATAGTTATTGATTATTCAAGGGATGCATCTTGTTGGCCCTCGACCAAGTTTTGAGGAAACCTTGGTCGGGTTTAGACCACCTTTTGGACTTTGACAGGCCGGTCGAAGATGGAGCGCCATGGCAGAGCTGAGATTGCGGATCTCACTAGTTTTGCGGGCTATGTGGACCCAGCAAGGGGTTCATTAGGGTTTTTGTAATGGGTTATGGGATGTCGGCCCATGGGTTTACCCATGTTTAGGCCTTTTTGTAAGGAAATGTAAAAGTATAAATAAATAAGAACGTATGGTGGAAATAGATAGAGACAAGAAGCGAAGTCTCGGTAGCTAAGTGCAAGTAGTTTTGGGTTGATTAGTGCAACGGGATGTATATGTAAGGCTCTGTGCTTGAGAGAGAAGTTGGTTTTGTGCCTAGACCCGGTTTTGGAAGGAGGATCTTGTGCTCAGTGCGCAAATATCTTGTCCTATGTGAAGCTTGGCTCTATGGCTTACTGCATAGAAGAGGATGAATGTAAGATTTAGAAGAATAATAAAGAAGACGAAGCAGTTAGTGGACATAGCCCCACACTGGGATGAACCATGCAGATCTTGTGTCTTTGATGTGCTTTGTGCTATGTTGTGTTTGTCATTTATCTGCTTAGTGTTTTTGTTATTATGTATAATGGATAGATCTTGCGTTCCTTAGTTCTTTACTTGTGGTTTATGAATGAATGCTAGATCTAACTCTTTGTTATATGCTAAGTTGTTGAAGCACTTAATCTTTATTATTACTGTGTCGATCTGTCTTAGGGTTTTGTTCTGCAATGTTAATGAAGCTAATGGGTTAATGAATATCATCTTATAGTGTTAATAGAATACTCTGTGAAGTGTTGTTATCACAGATCTGTGTCCTAGCTTGGTTACAGACACCTGAGTCCTGTAACCCCCCATGCTTCTACCTCGGGTGAGACCTCGCCTGCTTCGCAAGTGTTTCCAAAAGGGTCGGTAGTTAGGGTTTTGTTGGTGCGTTGAACCTTGGGTCTGCCCCTGTGCGAACAAATGGTTCTGTTGTCGGGACTTGAAACTATGATTGCTAGGAACTGAAGTAAAGAAAAGAGAAGCTTTGTGCGTAGATCTGTTGCTGAAGTGCACAGTACTATAATTGAATTGCGAAGTTCTGTTCTAAGAAAGAAATCTGATCTAAAGAAAAGAGGTAAGATCTTAAAAGAGGTAAAGCTTTGTGTTTTGATAAGAGTAAGATAAGTGAAATTTTTTGCTTCAAAAGCATGAATTTAAGTATGTTTAATAGTTTTTTTCCTAGTATTAAAGCTAGGGCACAGTTGGAAGAAAGAGTTGATCTAAGTAAAGCTAATAAAAATGAAGAAAGATATGTTATTCCTATGCATAGAAAGAATTTTTGGACTAATAAGTGGATGCAGGAACCTAGAAAGAATTTTTTCAGATTGCAGGACTAGCACTGTGATCTTAGTGCGCAGTACAGGAGAGGTTTGGGAACGCTTAAAAGAAAGAGAGGATTGAAATTATGTTATAACTGTAGAAGACCGAGACATCTTGCTAAGGAATGCCCTGGTATAGGTCTTATTTGTCTTTGTTGTAAAATTGTTGGTCATGAGGTTGAGGATTGTCCAAAGATGATTGCTAAAGATGAACAAATGAACATGAGACAAGAAAACTCTGAAGAAATTCAAGAGACTAAGAGCATATTAGAGAATCATAAAGAGAAAAAATCATAGAAAGCTCAGACTATGTTATTACAGTTGAAAGAAATAATAAATGATCACAAAGATGTCAGCTTACAAGAGATCCTGAAAGTATAACAGCGCATAAGTGCAAGAATAGAAGACTTCGACATAGACTGTGTCTTGGATGAAGAAACACAAGTAAATATTATGACAGAAGAAACTTGGGAAATTTTGGGGAAAGCCTGTTGTGGTACCTTCATTGGGAAGGATAGGCTTGTTTAAAGGAAATATCATAACCCTATGTGGACAAGTTACTTACCTATTATTGTTCATGGAACATCGACTGAAGAAGAATTTGAAGTCATTGCATTTGTTGAGAACAATGCCCCTTTCCCACTCTTGTTAGGAAAGACTTGGATTGAGAAGGATCAAATCAGAAGGAAAGTAGAGGAAGAAGTTGCAGACAAGAAAAACCAAGAACTAAGGGATTTCATAGCTAGAAAAGTAGACCAACTAATAGAAGAACGAGAAGATAAGTCAAAGCAACTGAGGGCAAGAGAATTAGCTTTTGAAGTTGAAAGAATGCAAGAAGGTTTGAAGGAACTATCCATGCAAGAAAGAAGAATACCCACCCTGGAATTATTAAAAGAAGGGATATTAACTTTGAACCCTTTGAGAGCACATCAGCAGTATGAAGTCACTATACTAAGAAAAGATAAGAATAAGAATGGAAAGAGGATTCCAGAAATAGTTAGAGGAACTCAGATCATAGGAAAGAAGTCAAGAAAGCTCAGTAAAAAGAAATCCAAGTTAGAAAATCTACAAGAAGCTACAGAGATGGTGCAAACCCCCCTTCTCTCCAAGGGTTGTGCGACCTCCTAGTATAGGATCGTTCACAATACTAAGCTTGACCAGCTCTTCAATTCCCTGCTGGAACCTCCAAGAAATAATCCACACGTCTTTGTGAAAATCCACCCACGTGAACAAGCACTAGGCGTAAGCCTCCTCCACGCGACCACTGGTTGTGACCACGTGCTTAAACAAAAGGTGCTTCATAACCTCAGACCACGGTTATTTTTCTATGAGTCACCCCGACTCTCCCGACTTCTGAACTCTTGAAATAGTGTCTAGAAAGTAATAGCTCTTATCCTTTAGCCTCTGTCAACGTGACCTTTGGCTAGAACCTGGGGCTCAAACTTCTAAGCGCTTCGCGACTTCTCCCTCGCATTGTTGGAATATAGCTCACCTCCCTTTACTTGAAATCCAAACTTCCAAACTCTGTCTCAGATCGACGGTCCTTATATCTCCCACAACTGACGGTCGAGATCCCCTTCGCGAATCTAGACTTCGAGTCTCCAGATTTCGTGTTTCGGGACTTTGCGTCTCGGGATTTTGTGTTTCGGCTATCGAAAGACTGCTTGTCTCCCCTTCTTCTGATACCCAAACTTGTGAGTTCATTGGGACTCTGCTTGCGTCAGATCTACGATCCACAACCTTCCATGGTCCAACAGTTGTGACCGAATCGCGATTTTTCTCTTCGCGAGTTCTCACTTCTCCCTTTGCAAATCTTTCACTTTGAAAATTAGCGAAGCGCTGATATTTCATCGCGTGTCCTCTCTCGACAAACGGTTATGATCACCTCATGATTTCGGACTTCGCGAGTTTCACCCTTCCCCTTGCAAATCTTTCGATTTGTGAAATTCTGAAGGATCCTCGTGATTAACCAATGAGCTACTTCTCCGAGATCTAACGGCCTGAAATGGTTCAACTCCTCCTAGATGGATCTTAACCCTTGATCTTCCTTCGGTTGCTTCGAATCTCAGCGCTCCACCTTTGAAAGCTCCAACTCTTCAAGACTTAGAAAATTTTCTAAGTGTTTCCTCTCGAAGCTTAGAAGCACTACTCCTCCTCAGCTTTGGTTTCGCTTTCTTCCCGAACTTGGAATATTTCAAGAGTTTCAAAGGATACGGCCTTCGAACTTTCTCCTGCGAGCCCTATAACTTTGGGTCTCATCTACGTTTTTGAAAGCACTTCGTCAATGAAATTTGACCTTGGCTCTTCTGCGTTTTTCAAAGGACTTCTTGGTGCTTGCCTGGCACATTCTGCGCTCAACCTTCTGGGCTTACAAACTTGACACAAGTTCTCTCTATTCTCGACTAACCTTCAGATGGTTGTCTTTCAACACTTCATCCGAGTGTTGGCCTGGTGCACCCCTTGCACAGGTCTTTCTCCAGAGTATTCAACAACTCTGTAAATGTTTTCTCCTCCAACACTTCTTCTTCTTACAGAACTCAAAACAGAGTCTTCTTTGATCACGGTTGTACCTACTCACTACCCTCCTGGAAGAGCTCTACAAAATCCTCAACAATTATGTTTTCTTTTGTGCCTTCCTTTGCACAGTCTCTCCTTCAGAGTGTCCAGTAACTCTGAGGCTCCTCCCTTGAATTAATGATTCCTATGTTTTGTGTCTCCCTGTAGATGAAATCAAACACATACATATACAACATAAACTCATGAACATGCATAGATATCATTCGAATGCATAAATACATAAACATACACAGACAACTCATATGTAGGAAAAACTGCTTTATCTTGTATTAATATAAATGTTTGTTTACAACTGTGTACAAAAGCTCTAAATGTAACAAAGTCAATGAAATTTGACCTTGGCCCTTCTGCGTATTTCAAAGGACTTCTTGGTGCTCGCCTGACACGTTCTGCACTCAACCTTATGGGCTTAGAAACTTGACACAAGTTCTCTTTACGCTCACTCCCTATGCTCAAATAACCTTCATATGGTTGTCTTTCAACACTTCGTCTGAGTGTTGGCCTGGTGCACCCCTTGCACAAGTCTTTCTCCAGAGTATTCAACAACTCTGTAAATGTTTTTTCCTCCAACACTTCTTCTTCTTACAGAACTTGAAATAGAGTCTTCTTTGATCATGATTGTACCTGCTCGCTACCCTCCTGGAAGAGCTCTACAGAATCCTCAACAATTATGTTTTCTTATGTTCCTTCCTTTGCACAGTCTCTCCTTCAGAGTGTTGAGTAAATCTGAGGCTCCTCCCTTGAATTTATGATTCCTTTGTTGTCTCTCCCTACATATGAAATCAAACACATACATTTACAACATAAACTCATGAACATGCACAGATATCATTCGAATGCATAAATACATAAACATACGCAAACAACTCATATGCAGGAAAAACTACTTTCTCTTGTATTAATATAAATGTTTGTTTACAATTGTGTACAGAAGCTCTGATTGTAACAAATTCACGGCTCATCTCTACCTCCTATCTCTTCTCTAATCTAATCTCATCTAAAAAAAATCTAGATACAAATATCTCTCTTTGTTTTTATAAAAGAGGGCTCTACCAAGCTTATCCTCTCCATCGCCTTAGTGCTATCATCATTTCGTTAAGACACATTAACCTATGACTCATTACATCGAACAGAGATCCAGACTTGACACAGATATAGACCTGCTTACAGTCGATCATTTCAATGAACTGACCCACACCTATCCAAGGGCATGGCTTTGGCATTTTATCACTCTTACACATAAATTTACAAAATTTTATAATTCGAATTTTGAAAATGAGAGGTTCGGAGCCTCTCCTTATCTCCAAATGCATGTTGACGTGTTATTTTGTTGACGCATCCGTCGAAGTGGAAAGATGCTCCTGCATCATACTCCACTGTCGTGAAAAATTCATGAGCTCCTGCTCATGAGTTCTCCAGCTCTGTTGAAATCCACCTGTATCCCAAACTTTTTCTTGGAGTTGTTTACCTACTCCTCTACTTTGTTGTTGTTGTTGTTGTTTCTCTACTGCTATGGCATGATCTCTTCTGCTCAGCTTCTCCTTGCTAACAATCTCCTCTGTTGACCTCAACATGAGCTTTCTGATCTCTTCTATCACCCTGTCCAGTTTCTCCAGTGGTTGGCTCTTCTTATGCAGTCTTCTCTGCTGCACTTCCTCCTCTCCATACATATCAATGGGCAGATCTACTTGATCTCTCATGTTGTCTTCATCTCCTCTTGTGGCACTAGTTTTCCACTCTACTGCAGACTTCAATTCTGTAGTCTCCTTATTGAATTGTTGCTCAACTTCTTCCTCTGACATATTGGTTTCTGTCAGCTCCTCTTGTGTTGGAATATCTCCATCTTCTATTAGTTGTTCCTTTGGTTGGAATTCCTCTCCCTCTTCTGCTGCATGCTTCAGTGCTGCAGTCATCATCTATTCAGCTTCCCAACTAAAATTTCTGAGCAATTTTGTCGAATGATCTTCTCTTGCAATCTTTGTGACTATCTTCTGGCAGCCATCTTCTGGTTTTGGATTGTCCAACCAATCCTCCAACATCTTCAGCTCTTGCTCCCATTGAGTGACAAATTCATCTGAATTCTCCTCTTTTTCTATTGGGGTAGACATCACTATTTGTTCTTTCTCCTCTTTGATAGTCTCTACTGGATGTCCTTCTATTGTTGCTCCTGTAACACATTCTCTAGCCCCAACTGGGCTACCTGGTAGGAATATCTCAATTCCTCCAATGATCAAAATACTCCTCTGATCCACCTCCACCATCTCTCCTTGTTGATATGAACTCTCAGCTGAGTTCATGAGACTTTCAAATAGTCTCCTCTCACTTCCCTTGCCCGCCTGGCAACTTGGGATTTTTCTTCTGCTCTCCTGGCATTCTATGAGATCCTTCAATGATCCCATCTCATTGCCCACCTAAAAATCTGAACTTTCATTACTGCTCCTCTGGCAGTATACGAGACCTCCCATTGATCTCTTTCCATTGCCCACCTGGCAACTTGAAAGTCCATTTATGCCCTCTTGGAAGTTTATGAAATCCTCTGTTAATCTCATATCATTGCCCACCTGGCAATCCGATAGCTCATTGTTGCCCTTCTGGCAATATTTGAGATCATCCACTGATCTCTTATCCTCATCATCACTAAGACTCTTCCCAGTTTCTGGCTCATAGATATGAACCACTTCATCCTCTATGTCACTAAGGTTTTTAGCATGCCTCAACCACCTTTTCAACATTTGTTGATGCCTTCTGGACATCAACTTCTATACGGGCCATTTTACTTTCCTCTTCAAAGGCCATTCCTATGTACATTGTACCTTTGCATCCTGTTGCATCTTCAATGCTAGCCTCTCCATCTTTTCTCTTATTTATGTGAACTCTTTATCTATCTCAACTTTGTTTTTTTGTTGGTGGTCCTTGCCCTGACCACCCATATGGCCTTTAGTAGCCATTTTCCACCCTCTATTTTCAGTTCATCTAGATTTCTACCATTTACTACACACCTTGATAGAAATCACACATAGAGCATCAATACTCTGTCTCCTTCTCACCTACTGTCTACAGGCAAACTTTAGCTTCTAATATCATTCAACGTTATCATATTATCTTCTTCACTTCCTCGCTTCTTTGCATGTTGTCTGTAAGCAAAATATCATCTTTGATACCACTTGGTGCAGACCCCCCTTCTCTCCAAGGGTTGTGCGATCTCCCGGTCTAGGATCATTCACAATACTGAGCTTGAACAACTCTTCAATTCCATGTTGGAACCTCCAAGAAATAATCCACAAGTCTTTGTGAAAATCCACCCGTGTGAACAAGCACCAGGTGTAAGCCTCCTCCACGTGACCACTAGCTGTGACCACACGCTTAACCAAAAGGCGCTTCGTAACCTTGGACCTCAGGTATTCTGCTGCGAGTCACCCCGACTTTCCCAACTTTTGAACTCTCGAACTAGCGTCTAGGAAGTGCTAGCTCTTATACTTTAGCCTTCGTCAACGTGACCTTTGGCTAGAACCTGGGGCCCAAACTTTTGAGCGCTTCGCCCTCGCGTCATTGGAATATACCTCACCTCCCTTTACTCAAAATCTGAACTTCCAAACGCCGCCTTAGATCAACGGTCCTTATCTCTCCCGCAACCAACTGTCGAGATCCCCTTCACAAATCTGGACTTTGCATCTCCGGATTTTGAAATTCGGGACTTTGCGTCTTGGGATTTCCCGTTTCGACTATCGAAAGACTACTTGTCTCCCCTTATTCCAATACCCAAACTTGCAAGTTCGTTGGGACTTCACTTGCGTCAGATCTATGGTCCATGACCTTCCACGGTCCAATGACTGTGATCGAATCACGATTTTTCTCTTCGCGAGTTCTCACTTCTCCCTTTGCAAATCTTCCACTTTGAAAATCAGTGAAGCATTGATCTTTCGTCGCTTGTCCTCTCTCGACGAATGGTTATGATCACCTCGTGATTTCTCACTTCGCAAGTTTCACCCTTCGCCTTGCAAATATTCTGATTTGTGCAATTCTGAAGGATCCTCGTGATTAACCAGTGAGCTACTTCTCCGAGATCTAACAGCCTGAAATGGTTCAGCTCCTCCTAGATGGATCTTAACCCTTGATCTTCCTTTGCTTGCTTCGAATCTTTGTGCTCCACCTTTGAACGCTCCAACTCTTCAAGACTTAGAAAATTTTCTAAGTGTTTCCTCTCGAAGCTTAGAACCACTACTCCTCCTGAACTTTGGTTTCGCTTTCTTCCCAGACTTGGAATATTTCAAGCATTTCAAAGGCTATGGCCTTCGAACTTTCTCCTGCGAGCCATGTAACTTTGGGTCTCGTCTGTGTTTCTTAAAGCATTGTCCCTCCTGAGCTTTCCTCAATGAAATTTGACCTTGGCCCTTCTGCATCTTTCAAAGGAATTCTTGGTGCTCGCCTGGCATGTTCTGCGCTCAACATTCTGGGCTTAGAAACTTGACACAAGTTCTTTGTGCGCTCACTCCCTGCACTCGAATAACCTTCAGATGGTTGTCTTTCAACACTTCGTCTGAGTGTTGGCCTAGTGCACCCCTTGCACAGGTCTTTCTCCAGAGTATTCAACAACTCTGTAAATGTTTTCTCCTCCAACACTTCTTCTTCTTACAGAACTCGAAACAGAGTCTTCTTTGATCATGGTTGTACCTGGTCGCTACCCTCCTGGCAGAGCTCTACAGAATCCTCAGCAATTATGTTTTTTTTTGTGCCTTCCTTTGCACAGTCTCTCCTTCAGAGTGTTGAGTCAATATGAGGCTCCTCCCTTGAATTTATGATTCCTTTGTTGTCTCTCCCTACAGATGAAATCAAACACATACATTTACAGCATAAACTCATGAACATGCACAAATATCATTCGAATGCATAAATACATAAACATACGTAGACAACTCATATGCAGGAAAAACTGTTTTCTCTTGTATTAATATAAATGTTTGTTTACAACTATGTACAGAAGCTCTGATTGTAACAAAGTCTGAGCTCCTCTCTACCCCCTATCTCTTCTCTAATCTAATCTCATCTAAAAAAAATATAGATACAAAGATCTCTCTTTATTTTTACAAAATAGGGCTCTACCGAACTTATCCTCTCCACTGCCTTAGTGCTATCATCGTTTCGTTAAGACACCTTAACCTATGACT
>ML818149.1:34497-56148 GCA_009831015.1 Picea engelmannii
CCAATACAATGCCAAGAGATAACTCAAACAAGTACAGAAAGTCCTCTCCTAAAGATGCGCCTCTCTCTCTCTCTCTTCTCCAACTGCAGCTCCGAAACTTGTCTCTCAATGAACAAGTGAGTGTGTGTCTAAGTGAGGCGCTACCCTCCTTATTTATACAAGACTGGCACGTGTGGGAGTGTCATTTCACTGGCAGGGCCGACTTCTTCTTCTGAGTGGTTATAACCACTTTTATTATATTTTGGGGCCTCTTTGATATATTCTGGGGCCGACTTCTCTTTCTGCCTATTACAATTACATTATGACCAATCCGCAAAAGGGGATTTGGTCCTTTTACAATAGCTCACATGATCAATCCACAATGGGGATTGATCCAATGAATAATATATCAAATAATAATAAGAATACACTTTGCAGTTACATTATTTCAACACAAAGATGACTAAGGATGACACTGTAGTCTCATACTTTGTGAGGATTTCTCAGTTGAGAGATCAACTACAAGCTATTGAAGAAGTTATTCCAAAAAAGGAACTTGTGAATATTGCACTTAATGGTCTTTCTAGATCATGGGATGCATTTGTTGCAAGCATGAACATAAGAAAGGAGTTTCCCACGTTTGAAGAACTTTGGACCTGTTGCGCACAAGAAGAGACAAGGATCAACTCAAAGGGAAGATGTTAAAAGGAAGAGGATGCTCAAGCCTATGCAACAAAGTTCAAGAGACGTGGAGGTAAGAAAATATTTGGTTCAAGAAAGAAATCCAATCATAAGAAAGACATGTAAAAGGTACAATGTTTTGGTTGTCATAAATATGGCCACTACAAACATTAGTGTCCTGAATTAGCAAAGAAAAGAAAAGAAAAACACCACGTGTCAATTGTTAATGATGAAGTACCTTCAAAGAAAGCCAAGCATGGAAAAACAGATTTCTTCTACTACTCGGCTCTTGCAAGATCTCTTCAAGACACCATGTGGCTAATCGATAGTGGAGCCTCCAGACATATGACAGGTGACCGTGAAAAACTCTCAAGCATGAATGAAAAGAAAATATCTCATAGAGTGGAACTTGGAGAGAAGAACTCTTATACAGTCAAGGGAATTGGAAAAGCCTCTATCGAATTGGAATCACGTAGCAATGTTCATCTTATTAATGTTTTGTATGTCCCTGGTTAGAAAATGAATTTAGTATCTATTTCTTGCTTAGAAGACAAAGGAGATAGAATAGCCTTTGTCGATCGAAAAGTACTTGTATGATCTAAAGATTCAAAAATAGAAGATGCTAGAGTTATTGGTATTCGTGAAGGAAGATTGTATAAACTTCTAGGTCAAGATGCTCAAGCTCTCGTACATGATGAACTCAATCCTAGTGAGTTACGGCATAGAAGGTATGCTCACCTTCAATATCAAGCATTGTCATCTCTAAAGTAGATGGTTGTAGGCATACCAGAACTACGATCAGTACACGAAGGTGTTTGCAAAGGATGTGCACTTGAGAAGAATATTAAGAAGCCATTCCCAAGCAGTGAGAATAGATCCAAGGAGATCTTGGATCTGATACACTCAGATGTATGTGGTCCTATGCCAGTGAAATCTCTAGGAGGCTCTCTCTACTATGTAACATTCATCGATGACTTCTCACGAAAAACATGGATGTACCTGTTGAAGACAAAGGATGAAGTATTTAGCAAATTCCAAGAATTCAAAGCTGAAGTGGAAAACCTGACAGACAAGAAGATCGAGACACTAAGATCTGATAATGGAGGAGAATACACCTCCAAGGAGTTCGTTGCCTTTTGTAAAGCATTCGGGATTAGGAGGGAGGTAATTGTTCAACATAATCCTCAACAGAATGGTGTGACAGAAAGAAAGAATCGATCCATTAAACAATATGTTAAGGCAATGATGAATGACAAGAATCTATCCATGTTTATATGGGGAGAAGCAGCTATGACAGCCGTATATGTTTAGAATAAAAGTCCTCGTCATATATTGAAGAACATAACTCCAAAAGAAGCTTTCTCCAGAAAGAAGCCAAGTGTTGAACACTTGAGGATCTTTGGTTTTCCTGTCTATATTCATGTTCCCAAGGACAAAAGAAATAAGTTGGGACATTCAGGAAAGAAGGGCATATTCGTTGGATATAGTGAGTAATCAAAATCTTACAGAATCTATGTCCCAGGTCAATAGAAGGTTGAAATCAACAGAGATCTGACTTTTGATGAAAAGATTGCCTTCAGGAAATCTATAGAAGATTCCATGGATTCCAACGATGAAGAAGAACATGAAGGTCCCAAGGAAGAAACCACATGTTCTCCAAAACATCCCAATCAAGACCCAGAACAACCACTTGAACCTATGGAACAAGTTATTGTACATGAGACCGAAAGACGACCAGCATGGCTCGAATCCAACCTACAAGAAGCAGAAAGACATAAAGCTCCCAGTGGCACCTTCAAGGAAAGCTAGAGGCCCAAAAGATTTTCTAGTTATGCGGCACTCATGACAAGTCTTGTCAATGCAGAACCTTCCACCTTTGAAGAAGCAAGTCAAGAAGAAAGAATGGAAAGAAGCTATGATAGAAGAATATCAATCCATCATGAAAAATGATGTATGGGAAATTGTGCCTAGACCTGAAGGAAAGTTTGTAGTCACTTCAAAATGGGTTTACAAGATAAAGCATGCAGCAGATGGGAGTATCGATAAATACAAGGCAAGATTCATGGCTAGAGGGTTCTCCCAGCAAGAGGGAGAAGACTATGATGAGACATTTTTTCCAGTTGCCAGATACACTTCTGTTAGAGCCATCATATCTCTTGCAACATCCATGGGTTGGAGTTTACATCAGATGGATGTAAAGACCGCTTTTCTCAATGGAGTAATTGCGGAAGAAGTATACATAGAGCAACCTCAAGGTTTTGAGGTAAACCCAAGAGAAGCCCATGTATGCAGATTAAAGAAGGCATTTTATGGACTCAAGCAAGCTCCAAGAGCTTGGTATGCACGAATTGACAGTTACTTGACGAGACTTGGATTTTCCAACAGCTATGTTGATCCAAACCTTTATTACATGGTTGTGAATGATGCACATGTGATCCTGCTACTATATGTTGATGATTTGTTTCTAACAGGTGCAGATCCTCTCATTATTCAATGTAAGAGGGAGTTAGCCTCTGAATTCGATATGAAGGATCTTGGTCTCATGCATTATTATTTGGGACTAGAAGTATGGCAGAAGCATGGTGAAATCTTCCTAGGGAAAGGCAAGTATGTTGTAAAGATCCTTCAGAAATTTGGGATGATGGATTGCAAATCCATGGCAACTCCCATGGTGACAGATCTAAAGAAGCTAAGAGACTTTGATTCTGATCCAATAGACTCGTCCCTGTACCGGGAGTTCATTGGCTCATTGATGTATTTGATTAATACCCGGTAGAACATTTACTTTGTTGTAAACACATTGAGCAAGTTCCAGGTCGAACCTAGACATGAGAATTGGATAGTTGCAAAGCACATTTTGAAATATCTTTGTGGGAGATTAATTATGGTTTGAGATATGCCTCAAACAATGACGTACAATTGCATGGATTTACTGATTCAGATTGGGCAAGGAGTGTAGATGACAGAAAGAGTACTTCTGGTATATGTTTCAGTTTGGGCTCTGATATGATATCATGGGCTAGCAGGAAACAGAATTCACTGCAGAAGCAGAGTATATTGCATCTTGTGATGCTTGTACGAAAGCAGTATGGCTTCATAAGTTGATTTCTGGACTATTTGATCAGGTGTTGGATTCGACTGTGATATATTGTGATAATCAGAGTTGTGTGAATCTTTCAAAGAACCCTGTGTTCCATGACAGGTCGAAGCACATTGAGATCAAGTACTATTTTATCCGTGATAAAGTCCAGAAGGGAGAAGTGATCCTCCAGTACATCTCCACCAATGAGCAGACAGCTGATATTTTGAAAAAAACTCTGTCCAAGATAAAGTTTGCATACTTGAGGGACAAGCTGATAACCACTCAGTCTGAATTCATAATCCATTATAACTGAGGCCAAAATCTAATGTACCCTTAAGGTACCTCATCACATGTTTTGCAGCAACCAGGTGAACACGTCTGGGCTCTACCAGAAATTAACTCAAGGTGTTCACAGCAAAACATATATCTAGCCTGGTGTTCGCCAGATACATCAACGATCCAATGATCTGTCTATACAGCGTAACATCAATCAATTCTAACGAAGTGTCAACCAGGAGCTTCAACTTTGTTTCCATGGGTGTATTCATGGATTTGCACTCCAACATATCAAACCTCTTCAGTATTTCAACTGTATACTTCCCTTGATTAAAGAAGATCTTTTTTGGGCTCTGCCAAACCTCAAGACCTAAGAAATAGTGCATTAGGCCAAGGTCTATCATCTCAAATTCTGCAGCGAGCTTCTTCTTACAATCAGTGATGAGCTTTTCTTCTTCGGTTAGAAATAAGTCATCCACATACAACAACAATATAACAGGCTCATCATTCATAACCTTGAAGTAAAGGTTAGAATCTGCTTTACTCTTGGTAAAGCCCAAGCTCGTCAGAAAACTGTCAATTTTTCCATACCAAGCTCTAGGAGCTTGTTTCAATCCATACAGAGCCTTCTTTTGTCTTCTACTTCAAATCCTTGAGGTTGTTCTATATACACTTCTTCTTCAATGACACCATTTAAGAAAGTTGTTTTCACGTCCATATGGTGTAATTTCCACTTCATCTTAGCTGCAATGGCTATGATGCTTTTGATTGAAGTGTATCTGGCTACAAGAGCAAACGTCTCTTCATAGTCAATGCCTTCCTTATAAAAAAATCTACGAGCAACAAACCTTGCTTTATATTTCTCAATACTTCCATCAACAGCATGTTTTATATTGTATAGCCATTTGGAAGATACCACATCCTTGCTCTTCGATCTGGGAACTATTTCCCATACATCATTCTTCATAATGGATTGGTATTCTTCTGTCACGGCATCTGCCCATTCTTTCTTTTGAATGGCTTCTTCAAAGCAAGTAGGCTCCGTCTCTAAGAGATCATACATCAAAGTCATATAACTAGAGAATGGCTTGGGTTTCTTGACTTGTCTCAAGGTTCCTTCGGGGCCACCATACTTCTCTCCATCTTGAATAAGTTCCCTTGCCCAGGTTGGCTTTCTCTTGTGGGAGATCGTCATCTGGGGAGATTCTTGAGATTCTATAATGTCATGATCTTCTAGAATCTCCTCATCAGGGGAAGTTATGATTTCCCTCACTGGTTCTGTAACTCTGGGAGCCACAGGTTCTTCTTCATATACTTCTTCAAGATGGCATCTTCTTGATTTCTTAATTGTTGCATCTTCATCAAAGATTACATCTCTATTGATCTCAATATGATGGTAACCTGGTATGTATATTTTGAAGGCCTTGGAGACCTCATAGTATCCAACAAATATTCCCTTCTTTCCTGAAGGGTCAAGCTTGGTTCTCTTCTCTTTCGGAACGTGTACAAATACGAGACAGCCAAATATTTTGAGATGGCTTACTTCTGGCTTCTTTCCGAAGAACATCTCTTCAGGGCTCTTGAACAGTGTTACCAACATCTCGATAATATCTCAATGTTGGCGATATTATCTCCAGTCGGCGATATTGCCGATATTTTCGTTTTCGGACCCTTGGCGATATTTTGCCGATGTCGATGTTTGCAACACTAGTCTTGAACCCAAGTGCACTATGGGACAATCTGTTCTGTACATACACTGTTGTTCTTGTTGCTTTTGTCCATAAGTGCATTAGAAGATCTTGAACATGGATCATAGTCTTCACTGCTTCCATTATAGTTCTATTCTTTCTTTCTACTACACCATTTTGTTGAGGATTGTAATGAGTGGTGAGCTCCCTCTTGATCCCGGCATCTTTACAAAAGTTTACGAACTCTTTTGAGGTGTATTCTCCTCCATTATTTGACCAGAGTATCTTGATCTTTCTTTCAGAGAGATTCTCTATCAAGGCTTTGAATTCCTTGAATTTACCGAACACTTCATGTTTTGATTTCAAAAAGTAAACCTAGGTTTTACGAGAACAATCATCAATAAAAGACACATAGTATACATACCCACTGATGGAGGTTGATGGCATTGGGCCACATACATCTGAATGAATGAGCTCTAGGACTCCTTCTGCTTTGTTGTCTCTCTTCGGGAAAGGGTTCTTGATGTTCTTTCCTTGTGCACATTCATTGCACACACCTTCATGGTCAACCTTCAATTTTGGTAGACTTGTGACTTCCTTGCTTACATATGGTAATGCCTTGTAGTTAATGTGAGCTAGACTTCTATGCCAAAGTTCACAGAGATTCTCAATGGAATGAGTCAAGGTTGTTTCTGAGTGACCTTTTAGCTTATACAAGCCACCTTCTTCTTTTCCAATCACAATTGCTTCTTCCATGGTTTTCCTTTGGGCCACATAAGAACTTCTCCATCTATGAAAGCAACTCTGAAGCCTTTCTTATCTAAAGTTGGGATAGAAAGTAAGTTCTTTGTCAAACCTGGTACATATAGTACATCCTTCATCTTCATTGGGGTTCCTAAATTAAGTTTGTAATTTGATTCTCCTACTCCTTTGATAGGGTACTAATAATCGTCTCCAAGTGTAACTTTCTGGGGAAAGTTCTTTCCTGTAAGGCAAGCGAGAATGTTTCTTTGACCTGTCATGTGCTTGGAAGCACCACTATCTATGAGCCAAGTGTCATCACCAGGTGACATTGTTCCTGAGAGGGGAGAGATTAAGACATAGTCTTCAATCTATTCTTTTATCATCTTTGTGGGTGGCTCTTCATCTTCAACTGTGTGGGCATGGTGCCTCTTGTTTCTCTTCTTGTATTCTTCTCTTCTAACTGGACAATTCTTAGCAATATGTCCCATCTTGTCACAATGGTAACATTGGTAGGATGAGAAATATTTTTCTCTTCTTTGACCTTTCTGAAACTTATGGAATCTCCTTGGAGGGCGAGATTCTTTATGTATGAATTTGTTTGGGGGGTGAGACTCCTTAAGTTGATGAGTTTCTTTCTGGAAGTAAGACCTCTTCCTTCCTCCTTTAGTATGAGCAGCTAGGGCTTGATCTTCATCTCTTGATAGTATTGCTTCTCTGTTAGCTACTCTTGCTTCTTCTTGAACGCATTCTTCCCAAAGACTGTCAAAGTGTAGTTTCTCCTTTCTGGCACAAATATTTTGGATGAATGCATCCCAAGGTCTTGTGAGACCATTAAGGGCTATCATTATGCATTCGTCTTCATCTAGAGTATCACCAATTACTTCTAGTTGTTCCATGAATTCTGATATTCTACAGAAATACTCTTGAACTGTTTCTCCTTTCTACATCCTTTTACTTTTGAGTTGAGTTCTTAGATTCATCTTTCGGTTGATGGTTTTTCCTGCATACATCCTGGTTAGGGCATCAAACATTTCTTTTGGAATCTTCTTTGAAGCCACTTAAGGAATCAAGTGATCTTTAATAGAATCTGCAATGATTATTTTGGCCCTAACTGTGTCCTTTTGGTGTTTTTCTTTAGCTGCAGCGTCAGTAGGTTCTAGTACATCTTGTTTAATGAATCTTGCTAGGCCATTCTCTTCAAGAATGAGTGCAATCCTATACTTCTAGGCACGGAAGTTTTCCACACCTTCTAGCTTGTCAACCAGCTTATAGTGCTTACAGACATTTTTACATGGAGCTAGGAAAATGACCAAAAATTGAAAATGCTCAAAATTTAATTTTGAAATTACCAGAAGGTACGCTTGGCTAAGGCGAGTAGCCTGGTGCAGTTAGATTTCAGAAAATCCAAATTTTGCCCCTTCAAATTGGACCAGCAGAATTCTGGACTGGTACTTCTGGTACTCGTTCTGGTTTCCTGGTTTTCTGGTACTAGTCAAAACTAGGGTTTGATTTGCTGGAGTATCTGGCCACTGAAAAGGTGCGCTCAAGGTGACAAAGAGTTCCCTAGGCTAGGGCGCACTTTTATAGATGGTTTTTATGTTGATATTCCTCTTCAACAAAAAGCCCTAATTTTCTTGTACGGCAATAGTGACATTTTTCTTTATCCAGTGAAAGATGCTCTCTTCAGCTTAGCTCTGATTCCATGTTAAGGTTTAAGCTATTATTAGGTTTCTTTTCAATTTACTAGATAACCATAGCATAGGTAGGATCACTGAGAGAAACACAATCACAAGGTACACAATATTTATCCTGGGAAACCCTCATGGGGGAGAAAAACCAGCAAAACTTCCTTAATATAGATAGCTAATACAATGCCAAGACAATAAACCAAAACACTAGAGAATATCCAACACTGAGCAATGCGCCTCTCTCTTCCTTCTTCTCCCAACTGTAGCTACCAAACTTGCGCACTGGATGATCGAATGAGTGAGTGAGATAATGAGGTGTTGGCTTCCTTTATTTATACAAACTAGCAGGTGTTGGAAAGGTGTGTCATCACTAGGCAGGGCTGACTTGTCTTCTTAGTAGTTAAAACTTAAAACCACTTTAATTACCCTGGGGGGCGACTTCTCAAATTGCATATTATATTTAGGGTTTGACCAATCCACAAAAGGGGATTTGGTCCATTACAATGCTCGACATGATCAATCCACAAAAGGGGATTGATCTAATGAATAATAACTCAATAATAAATAGAATACTCTTTGCAGTTACAATATTTCAACGGGTCTTGGGATATCTTTCTGGTGCCACTATCCTTGGAGAAGGTGTGCTTTCTTGATGATATTGTAGTTTTCCGGAATCATTCTCTCTGTCAAGGGTAAAAGTGCTCGAGGGTGGCTACATGCCTATGGTTGGGAGACAATATTGGATTGTCTATGGTGAAATGAGCACATCAACATTTTAATAGTTTTACCATGGCTTAGAGGACGTTTTCACTTTGAAGGTTCATGCATCCACTTCAAGGGGATTTGGAAGGCTTTCTTTGCACACTCGATGGAAATTGACTTGATGACTCACCCATTGGAGGCTAGACATTGCACATGGGAGCCACATTCCTCCTCCTTTAGAGGGGTCGTCTTTCTCTCTTTTTATTGTTATACATGTGGCTTGATCGTTATACATGTGGCTTGACCACTTCATTTTTATTGTTGTTTTGGGAATAATTAGTTGTAGGAGAATTATCTTTCAACTGTTTTAGGCCTAGATCTAAGGAATCACATGAGATAATACTATTTTATTGTAAAGGAACGAGAGCATCACTCTATATAAAGAGATGCACTTCCTCATTTGTACTCATGGTTGGATTTTTGGAGCCTAATTGACATATCTTTTCTTGGAGCATTTATGGTGTAAAGCGTTCTTTCTTTGTGGATAAATGTTGTCAATGCTTGAATCCTCTCTATCTTGGTTGCTATTTGGTGCTTAAGGATTAATGGTGAAATGGTCATGGTCTTCTACAAGCTTTCATGATCAATCCATTTGAGGGGTAAGTTTACCACTTGGAAGGAAGATGTTCTAGGGTTTCCTTCCTTCTTCCTTTGTTGGTTTGGTGATTACTTTATACCATGCTTGGATTTTCCTTTGGTTCCCTAGAAAAAGTATTAAGTGAATTCATCAAAGCATAGTTGATCTTGTCAGTGAAGATATTCCATTAAGGTTCCCTTCTTGTAGACCTTGATATGTGTTACCCGCCAAGTTGCACTAGGATGGACTTGCAATTGAGCTTCCAAAGTTGAACAAGTGATCGTTCAAATTTAGAGTTCATAAGTCCAGCCAGCCATCATGGCCCATCTTTTCTTCCAGCAACACTCTTTACTTTTGGCACCGACCTACATTTCAGCATTTGATTATCATTTCTTTTCAAGCACTTGTATCTGCTCTCAAGTTATATCATTTACATGCAAGTATCTTGAATGCTTTATTTTTCTAGCATAAGCAATTTCCTTTGATGTGTCATATATGTTGTTAGCTAAGTCACCTGACACGTCCCTTATGGGCCAAGTGTCTGTATCCGCGGTGTCACTGTGATGACATGCTATGGTACATGTCAAACACTGCTTCAACACGTGTAATCACCTCAAGACATGTCCTAAAACCGTGTCAGACACCATCTAAAACCGTGTCAAACACCATCTAAAAACATGTCCTTCGTAAAAGAGCCTGTGGGAGGTTAAAAAGGGGTTTTCCCTTGTCTTTTAGCTATTTCATTTCACTGTCACCGTGGGATATTGCAGCCTGGAAGCCAGCAACCATTGCCCAGTTCACAAGTAATTCCTCTAGGCTCTGGCTGAGTTTGGAATCTTTATGCAAATTTCCTCAATTCATTTAGACACTTGAATGTGTGAGGTCTCTATGTCATTTTCTGGTGCTAGTGATGAGGATTTACAATTATGGGCAGTGGCTAAATTTGTGTTTAAATACCATATATCTAGGCAGCACTTTAAAAATTTAAAAACTTGAGAAGCATTTTAATCAAATCGATGAGGAATATTGATGAATGATTTGGTCTATAACCCCAACGACCTAACACCTTAATTCTGGTTTCATTTACAGCATTGCCATTGGAAACTCTTTGACATGATTTGATTCTAGTTTATTCTTGTAATATCTCTCCCTAAACTCACATAAGCACACAAGGTGTTTTCTTCCAACTCTTTGGAACTTGTGATAATGGTACAAGGGTTCACATGAATGGTTTAATTTTCAGTTTTGTTCCATTGCTTTTCTTGAAACATTTTGATAGACCTAACATCCAAAGCACCTMTGGAAACAAATCAATGCAATACRYGATGCAAYGWYCTAACYCRAYATGCTAACATCACATTCATTTTAACACTATCTGARGGCTTAATCAYYGTTTTACTRYMGAATTTGTGCAAACATATTAAAGACATGAACACATGGATCATTCATTCGATTCCTTTCCTTTGAGCACTGTGTATGCATGTTGACAAACCTGTGGTAATATGCTTTGAATGCTCATTGTTCTGTGGGTTATTTGTATCATGTACATTGTATACGGTATCACTGTATCAGACTATCAGTGTGTCTATGTTCTATCATCTATAAGTATGGTGTTTAGAGTTTGATTGTTTTGTATGATGTATGATGTATCTTTTTTGGAGTTCACGATGTATCACTGAATCACTGATCAATATCTACTATAGTCTATGATCTATCAATATTTTGTCTATTTCAGTAATTTTTAACTTAGTCTTATATATATTAAAATTATATATAGATATATATATATATAATGTGTCCCTCGTGTCCTGATTTCGAGGGTCGTCGTGTCTGTATCGGATACTCGTATTCCTGTGTCCTTCGTGTCCCGTGTCTTCGTGTCAGTGACTTAGGTTGTTAGTTTAGAGTTATTTGTATCTTGCTCTTGTTTTCAATAAACTCCTAGAATAATACTTGTGCTTAGATTTAGTTTGAGATTTAGATTCTTTTATTAAGGACTACCCCCCTTGGCTTCGCTAGGAGTTGGCCTAGATGGAGGAGTTGAGGATCAGGTGACAGTGCCTTGACTTGAGACTTGCCCCCAAGGACACACCCAGTGGATTGAAGATTTCTTCCATGTTACCCAAGGTGTGTATAAAGGCGGCTACATTTTTGGCGTCATTGTCGAGGATAAATCTTTCTATTCTCAGAATACGACTTCTGGTTTTCCTTTTTGTTTTTACTTTGTTTTTTTATGTTTGTTGTTTATCATAAATAGACTTGATCATCTAGCGACTCCACTTAATCAAAATTTGACAGTATTTTACAAGAAGGAACCCATGGGGTTTGCTTAACTTCATCCCTAAACCTGAAAAGGTTTGTAGGAGGAGGCTGAACAAACTTACTTCTCGTAGAATCCTTGATCATCTTGGATTTGAGTCCATTTCTGATATACACTTGCTTTTTAATAATTCTAGTTTAGATATGGATAACTATTTTAGTCCTCTTGATTTTTCTGCAATTAATGGTTATACTCATCCTCTTCCAGAAAAGGCTATTGAAAAATTACCTTCTTTTCAAGGAAATAATGCAATTACCGCCAAGTCCCACCTTAAAGCTTTCTCACCTTGTATTAATAAGTGGTGTAGTGGTGCAGCTCACAACCATCAGGATATTAAAATGAAATTCTTTGCCTTATCCCTTGAAGAAGATGCATTTGATTGGTTTTATGGGTTAGATGACAACAAGTACAAAACCATAACCGTGTTAACAGAAGGATTCACAGAAAGATGGGGTGATAAGAAAGAGTATCGTCATCTGTTGGTTGCCCTCCATAGTATAAAAAAGAATGAGAATGAAACCATGGAGGAGCTTAACAAGAAATTTAATGATTTAACTTCAAGTCTTCACACTGATATTAAGCCTCCAGATAAAACCATTCCCATCTATTATATTGGAGCCTTCAATGGTGAGATGAGATATCAGCTTACAGACAAAGAGTTAGCCAACCTTCAGTTTGCTCAGGAAATGGCCATCAAAATTGATAGGAACATGCAATCCTCTGGAAAGTCCAACCTTCCTAGTTTCACAAGGGGTAGTACTTCAAAGCAAATAGAGAATAAAAATAAACCAGTAGCATCAGAAAGCAAGTCTTCCCCAACAGAGCCCATTAAGGATTTAACTGAGATGATCGCCATGGAATCCAACAATGTTACCCAACTCAATGTCATGCAAAATAGGTTGGTTGCCATGGAGAGATCTCAAGCTAATAGATTTCAATCTAGGAAAAGCAATGAAAGATGGCAGAGAAAAGGTCCTCCCCAAGATCAGACGCCACCTAATCAGTTAGAAGCAACAAAAATGATTCAACAAGAGACTCCTTTTTGTAGAGCTTGTGAAGAATTTCATGAGGTATCCACTTGCCCTGTATTTTGTCAAATCAATGAGCAAGGGTTGCCTAGAATAAGTAACTACGTTGGATATTTAGGCCAGCCAGATTTTATAAACAATGTAGGAAAAACTCATCTTGTCACAAGTGATCAATGGAAGCAAACGATAAATCTAAGTAAAAAGAAAGAGGTTTTAAAGATTGATAATGTGACTAGGTTGTATGGTGAGAAGCCTACCCCAGAGCAGATTTTAGAAATGGCTAGATATAAAGGAGTAACATATCAAAGGAAAGGGAATGATAATTCAAGTAAATCGTATCAAAACATTCCCAAAGCATTTACTACTCCAACAGAAGATCTAAGTGTTGACTTGGGAAATTGGATATCGAACGCTAAGGTTTTGGTTCTAGTGGCAGATCTCATTAAGATACCTTCACAGAAAGATAAATTGTTAAAGGCTATTGAGGGTCCTAATGAAAGAAGTCTTGTAAAGTATCAGGGGAAGACTGTTGAGAAACCTAAAGAGTATCATAAGGATGTGCTTGTGGTTTTGCATAGCATGGATTGGACAAAGGAAGATCATCCACCTTTCTTTGTGTCTTTGATGATTAATGATATTCTTCTACATAATTGTATGTATGACTCTGGAGCTTCATCAAATATCATAACTAAAAATGTCATGCAGCAGTTGAATCTGAAAATCTCAAGACCATATCATAATGTATGTGCCATGGATTCTAGAGAAATTGATGTGCATGGGATAATTGTGGGTCTACAAGTTAAATTGGCAACGTATCCTAATATCACATTCCCAATGGACATACTAGTTATTGATGTGTCGGATGTATGGGATATGCTCCTATCTAGAAAGTGGCTTGCTACTTTGGGAGGTACTATTCAAATGGACTTATCATATGCCACCATCCCTTCTTCTGAAAATTTATTTTTCAAGCTACATAGAGAAAAAAGAGAGAAAGTTCCATGTTGAAGATCCTAAAGAACCCATGAATGAATTTGTTTATCATGTGAATGACATGGGAAGTTACGAAATATTGTCTAACTTACTAGCACCTGTCAAAGAAAAATTCAAGGAAGAACTATCGAAAGTTTATAATGTCTGGGATACCATGGATTCCTTTGATGGTCTATTTCTTGAGGAAGCTCCAAGTGAAAAGAATATTGGTGTAGCACTTTAAGAATCAGGAACTGAGTTGCATTCATCAGTTGGGTCAGCGTTGTTAGCATCAATTTGTCATATACCAGATGAGTCAGTTAGATGTCAGGATGAATTGGACAAGATTTTTGGGCCATCCATTCCAGATGTTTTAGAGCCTGGGGAAATCTACATTGGTAAAGAGGACATCTTCGACAAACATGAAAAGAATAAAAATGAAAAACTAGAAAAACCTAGTGATCACATAGAGATGAATGTTAAATCAGATCAAGATCCCAGGATGATAAAAATCGAAAAAATTACTCCAAAGAAAAGAAGAAAAAATGGAATAAATCTTGTGAAGGATTGTAAGGACGATGTTGTTCATGATCAGTTTAATGATAAAGATAGTATTCAGCATGTCATCCTTATTGAGGAACATGCCAAGCCTTTCAAGGAAAAGTTAAGATTGATAAAATTCCAGTCTTTTCGCTTGGCACAAAGGCAACTTCACCAAATAGGATTCAAAGAAAGTTTGATCAAATGGTTAAGAACTAGGAAAAAGGGATTCCATCAAAATATCAAAAAGCAAGGGAAAGTTCAGAGATCCTTTGACAACTCATCTCAACCAGTTGGACGACATAAAGCTAAATCTTCCATCGAAAGGGAAGCACCTTGAATTGTTCTTCATGCAATCATCTGATGCCCATGGGGGCGTCCTTTGTAACATATTTTCTAACCCTTTTCCTTTGTATTTTATCTTTCATGTCTTTACTTCTTCTTTGTATATTATTTCACTTTATTCTTTTGCACTTTCCTTGTATATATATGTATATTCTGCAACTTGTATTTTATTGTCGATTTTCATATACATGTGTTGTTGATGTTGTTTTTAGTGAGACACTTGTGATGCAGATTATAAATTATGGATTCTCGCATGCTCTCCTTTGCTAAAAGATCAAGCACATGTCCCCATATGGAGCCAATGTTACCCACCAAGTTGCACTAGGATGGACTTGCAGTTGAGCCACCAAAGTTGAACAAGTGATCGTTCAAATTTCGAGTTCAGAAGTCCAACCAGCCATCATGGCCCATCTTTTCTTCTTCTTCATACCACATTTCCATACCCCCCTTGGGGAATTGTAATAAGATGAGCTAGTATGATGAACTTTATAAAAGGCTTAGCTCCCTAAGACTGAATCATGAGTACATTACTCTAGAGTGTTTTTTTTACTTTTTAATTATATCTTGCGGCCATTGGTAGTAATTTACAGTTTTTAAGTTTTTTCACTTAATTACCTCCAAAGTTGGAGTAGGTACCGATGGTGAGGCCTTAGTGGTTGTGTCCAAGTCTAGTGTCTAATGTATATTACCATACTAGTCTTCAATTTTGAGTCACATGGAAATTGCGTTAAGTCCCCCTTAGGTGTTTTTTAATGTTTTCAGTTAATAAAAATTTCCCGCAAATCGGAATATTTTATTTGTAATTGATGGATAAGTAAAAAAAGTAGTACTAGGAGGCATTGTATGCCTCGGGGTATTCGTTTTCACACTCAAAAATACCCACTTTACCTAAGTATTACCTTTTTGAGGGAAAATAGTGATTACTTAATCACTTAAAGTCATTTTCTTTCAAAATTGTCATATAAAAGACAAATAAAAGGAAAAATCAGCAATCCTTAAATCAAGGAAACATGTCTAGGACATGTTTTCCTTGTATTCGTAGTCTTCTCAAGTGGTGGCGAGTCGTCTCAAGTAAAAGACAACTTAACTTGAGTGATTTACCATATAGTGGAGAACTCAAGGAAAGAAAGCACACCTTCCTCTTTACCATGCTTTTTCCCTTCACTTGTGCGCCCTTGTGATTTAGAAACATCGTGCTTTTCCTTGGAGATGACTTGTGTTGATGTTTTGGTAGCTACGGGAGGTATTAACCTCCAATATAACCTTTGTGCTTAGAATAGAAGATTCTGGAAACAAGAGAACCATTAAACACATGTGGAAATACCCCAGAAGAAAAGTCAGCCCAAGGAGAATAATAATAAAGAATTAGAAGGCTCCAGAAAGAGAAGTTGGCCCCACTTGAAAAGTCACCTGACAAACTAGTATAAATAAAGGCAAGCGCTAGCTCATTTGACACACACTCTCACTCACTCAGTTAGGGCGCAAGTCTAAGGAGCAGTAGTTACAGCAGCTACAGTGGTGACGCAGAAGGAGGCACAAGTTTGAGGAAGGTGACGCATCAGTTGCAGTGGTGAAGTCTCTCCTTGCTCAGTCTTTCTGGTATCTCTCTCTTGCGTGCTTCTCTTGGTAAAGGTACGCTCTCTTAGTATTGTGTTGTTGCTGCAGTAGTGTTGGTATTTCTGGCTAGGGTTTATCTGTAAGACTTGCTTTGTGTACAGAATCTATCTAAGAAAAGGTTAATGTACTCAGGGGTGGCACGTGTAAGTGCCTATGGTTGGGTGACAACGGTGTAACATTGTCTATGGTTAAACGAGCATACCAAAATTTAACAACTTGTGCGCTTTTGTGATTTAGAAATATCACGCTTTTCCTTGGAGATGACTCGCCCTTGTGATGGGGAAACATCACACTTTTCTTTGGAGTTAACTCGCCTTCCTTCTTTGGAAACCTCACGCCCTCTCAAGCTAGATAAGAAAGGCGACCCCTTCCTCACAAGAGAGAATCGGAGACTTCGGAAAATGTTGTTGTAATGCTTCTATGTTATTTGAAATAGAAATAAAGAGACTTTGGAGGTCATACCTCTGTATTGTGCCACTGTGTGGATGTTCAACGTTCCTCTAATGTGTTGAGGTAACTGTAGGTTCACTTTCTTGCAATTCCCTTTTGTGAAATTTGTCCTTGAATAACAAGATCCATTAAGCTAGTTTGAATTTCTAGATCTTGTTGTTATTAGCATATGCGATTGAAGATTTCATGTTCATTTTGGTTAATTAACATGTTTTCTAGATCCCATGTGTAAGGAACACCCATCTTTGACAAAGTGTTTGTGGCAATTTTCTAAGCTTGCAGGGCCTTGGGATTGGAGGAGTGGAGGATTCTAGTTTGATTCTCCTTCATCTTCAACCTCTTTCTACGGGAAAAAGGTCCCTCTACAATCCACTAAGAAGACTCCATTTTTCAACATTTTTTTCTCTCCAACATCTCTTTCTCTTCCTTTTTCTCAACAAAATTTAAAGTTTTCTTCCAGTTACTTTTATTTTTGCATGCAAATTAAATGTTTTGTTATTTTAAAGTTAAATCTTGAGCTAAATAGTACTGCATGCTAGAATAAGTTAGATCTTTACTTTGCTCATAAAAAGATTCATTCATAAGTAGATCTAGCTTGCTTAATTTAATTTTTAGCTAGTTTTTCAAAGTAAATCTTTAAGGCTAAAAGATAGATAAAGTCTTAAGTGCTTCAAATATCAACTTGGGCAAAAATATTGATATTGCTTTCTGTTCTAGAACAGAAAACAATATCACTAAGAAGAGGCTCCTTTTTCTTGCTTTATTAGGCTCATTTTGACTAATTTAGTGTAGGTTTTACTAAGAAAATTTTCGTACAAATTTTGTATATCATCTAACACATTTTGCAGGGTCCTCCAATACATTTTTGGGCATCTTTTGCCTCTATCACCTTCCTGTTTTTTGCAGGTTTGCGAACAGCCAAGGGGAGACTCTACCAAAATTTGGCGGATTTGGACCATCCGGGATCCCAGAAGCACCTATCCTCCTTCATGAACACTTATGAAAACTTGTAAGCTTAGTGTTCTTGTTCTTATAAGGGACCACAAGCATCTCCCAAAAAAAATTGTAACCTCATCAATAAAATCAGTGGACTACATAGTGCCTAGTATTCAATCCCCCTAGGGGATCGGTGTCTTGTGTGATTGTCTCATTTTCGCAATTCTCGCTTATGTTCTCAAATCTCACCTAAAGAAGATAAAATAAACGTTAAAATGAATCACGGCATCACATAACAGTAGTTCAGTTTCCATTCTTTAGATTAACTTAGTTAGATTTCAATTCCTAGTTAGATTCTATTTTTGCCTTTTACTTTCTGTTATTTCAAAGTTGGAAATAAACCATCCCCTTAGCTTCCCCCAGTATGTTCTTGGCCCTTCCACTACAAGCTTAGTCTCGATCTCTAGAAGTAAGCTTCACGCAGAACAGGGGTTGGTCAGTGCGGAGTAGTTTAATGGGACAATCCATTAGTTGTTATTGTTCAGTTGGAAATTCCTGAGAGTTTGTGTGTGAAGTCAGACGGGCCTTCTCAGAAGTTAGTTCTCCCCGTGTTGGACTTCCAACATTCTCTTGAACTTGTGTGTGAAGTCAGAGGGATATCATCCATGTTGGACCTCCGCATAGTTCAACATCCAATCTGAGGGATAGCCTCTAAGGGGCCAAATCTAGATTAGATTTGTTTTTCTTGTTGTCACTTTGCACACATCTCACTTTCATAAGTGGCTTGCACTTACAACAACCACTTCACAATAAATCTAACAACTTAACAACTCACTCTTAATAATAAAACTTAGAAGAGCATTCCAATACATTCTCATTTCTTGCAGCGACACTCTTTACTTTTGGCACCGGTCTACATTTCAGCATTTGCTTATCATTTCCTTTCAAGCACTTGTATTTGCTCTCAAGTTATATCATTTACATGCAAGTATCTTGAGTGCTTTACTTTTCTAGCACAAGCAATTTCCTTTGATGTGTCATATACGCTGCTAGATTAGAGTTATTTGTATCTTGCTCTTGTTTTCAATAAACTCCTAGAATAATAATTGTGCTTAGATTTAGTTTGAACTTTAGATTCTTTTATTAGGGACTACTCCCTTTGGCTTCGCTAGGAGTTGGCCTAGACAAAGGAGTTGAGGATCAGGTGACAACACCTTGACTTGAAACTTGCCCACAAGGACACACCCAGTGGATTGAAGATTTCTTCCACATTACCTGAGGTGTGTATAAAGGCGACAACAATATTCATTATTGATCTTGATTGGGTGAAGGATTACTTTTCCTCTTGGTTCTAGTCCCTAAGCCCTAATCCTAGAATGAAATAAGCCAACTCTTTGGAGGGTTTCTTCTTGATCTCATCATCATTTGATTCACCTTGACTCCATTGCCCTAGTTAGATTTGGTATTGTTCTCCATCTCCTACCATCACTTATTCTAAAACCCTAAAACCCCAATACTGTGTTTTACTAAGGCCATTCTCTACATCACCTTGTGCTTCATTGCTTGGTCTTGGTAATCCTACTAGGGATACCCCCCTTGAGCCATAAAAGAGACAGCCTAAAGTGCAGAGGATAGGTTACTAAGGTAACAGTGGTGACCATCCTAACAGTTGCCCTTGAGTTGTACCTTGTGGATTAGGGCTTTTATCATTAAGTACAATTTGAGCAGTAACACATTCTAATTGCAATGAAGTTTAATAAAATGAACCTACCTCAAGCCAAGGTACAATAAAGGCCTGATTTATTAGAAACATAATTGAGCCACCAAGAGCACCAGCAAGGTACAACTTCAACAAATATTCAGCTCCAAGAAAACTTCCAACCTGCTCAATAAACTTCCAAGCAATTAATAAAAATTAAACCTTCCAACTTTTCAAAGCAACACAAGAAAAGTAATTTTATAGCAAATCATGACATGCAAATTACAAAATCACATGTCTAGCTGAACATGTGATTCCAATGCTGCTTGTATGTGCAGAAAGGCATATATGTTCATTCAGAAAATGGTGATCAGTGGATCCCATATTTCTCCTTGGTCAATGGCAAAATTTCCAACAGGTTACACACAAAATTGTTTCAGCTTACAATGAATTGATTTAGGAAAACCATAAGTGAAGATCCTTACCGCTGAACCAAAAAAATAGAGGCCAATCATGTTAGATAATAAATGGTCAGACATAATATGACTGAATGCACAGGTTAAAAGTGTATGCACCCGCCCACTTAGAAAATTGTCCACAGATATCTGATTTCAACACATTGAAACTAATATCAGTATTGCACCTGTGAAAATAATCATTGTTGTAGCAAAAGAGCAGATAATATCTAGTTTAACATATTTATGCAAGATTACT
This sequence comes from Picea engelmannii, assembly GCA_009831015.1. Taxonomy (NCBI): domain Eukaryota; kingdom Viridiplantae; phylum Streptophyta; class Pinopsida; order Pinales; family Pinaceae; genus Picea; species Picea engelmannii. The sequence continues at coordinate 54,596 of ML818149.1, forward strand.
TAATTTTCTAATAAAAAATTCATTCACCAAAAATAATGTGAATAGACAAAAAAGAAAGATAGCTTCTCCAGTGATGAATTAGAAAAAATAAGATAATCTGTCCAATTTGCTGCACTGATAATATTGGAAGGATAACTCTAGCAACAGTTATAGATGGATTCTCACAGCGACTGACTACTTTACTAAATGGGTTGAAACCATCCCAACTAAGAGGACAACTGATAAAGTAGTGATGGAATTCCTTGAAGATAAAATCATCACTCGATTTCGAATTCCAGCAAAGATTACAACTGACAATGCCAAAGCCTGTAGTTCTGTGGAATTATCTACTTTTTGCTTTGACTATGGCAATGTCCTATCCCATTCCTCCAACTACTATCCTCAAGGAAATGGTCTTGCAGAATCTGGTAACAAAAATTTGATGACCATCATTAAAAAGACACCGAGTGATAATAAGAAAAGCAAGATCAAACATGCTTTATGGGCTGATAGGATAACCAAGAAAAAAATCTACCAATAAGACCCCATTTGAACTGGTTTACGGGATGGAAGTCACATTGCTAATTCACTTGAAGATCCCAATTTACCAAATTTTCAGCAGTTTTCATCTGACCAAGACGCAGTCCAAAACAGAATCAACCAACTAATCAAACTTGATGAGAACAAGGGTAGAGCCTTTGATCACTTAGCAAAGAACCTGTCGCCGTCCTTATACACACTTACAAACGTGAGCTAAGTCCTGCTCACTTAGTGTGTCCTTGGAGGCACAATGCCTAGGTTCAAAGCCCACGTTGTCACTTTGACTTGAACCTCTTCCGTCTAGGCTTACTCCTAAGGAAGCCAAGGGGGGTAGACCCTAGACGGGTCTATTCGATCTAGAGATGGAAGCAACCATGATCCTATGTGATAATCAAAGCTGCATAAAGATGGCAGAGAACCATGTGTTCCATGACAAGTCAAAACACATAGAGATCCAATATCATTACAACCGTGATATGGTGCAGAGAGGAGCCATAAAGCTCCAATATGTTAGCACGGATGAACAAGTTGTTGATGTGTTGACCAAGCCTCTATCTCGTGTAAAGTTTGAGCACTTTCGAGATAAGCTCGGTGTAGTCCGAAAGGACCTCCTTCGAAAGGGGGAGTAGTGATGTGCCAGCTTCATGCTGTGATGATGTGTTGCCAACCTCGTGTTGTGATACCAGCTTCGTGTTGATGATGTGTCAACCTCATGCTGCGATGATGCGTTGCCAGCCTCATGTTGTGATGATGTGTTGCCAGCTTTGTGTTGTGATGATGTGTTGCCAGCCTCGTGTTGTGATGATGTATTGCCAGCCTCGTGTTGTGATGCCAGCTTCGTGCTGATGATGTTATGTGGCCAGTCTCGTACTGTGATGCCAGCTTCGTGCTGATGATATTGTGTAGCCAACTTCGTGTTGTTATGCCAGCTTCGTGCTATAGACTCTCAGCCTAGTGTTGATGTTGATGATACTCCAGCCTTTGTGTTGTGTTGTTGATGATATTGATGATGAGAAAAACTTCCGATGATTTAT
>ML818149.1:124334-153523 GCA_009831015.1 Picea engelmannii
AAAATTTGCCCTGTTGAGCAAAAAGTTGTCAAAATGGTTGTACCAATAGGTACCTATCTTCATGGAACATGGAGTTGACCCCTAGTCGAACTAGGTGGTCAACAAGCTCCAAAACCAATAGCCCGATAAAACCATGGGCAAATACAAATAATAATAAAATACATCCCATAAAATGCTCACAAGGTAAAATGTCCCTCTTAGAAGAGGTCAATGTACAATGAAAGACCACACATGTGGATCAATGTCGAAGCCAAGAGAAATGTGTCCCTCAAAATATGATGTCCACATGCAAGGGAATGGTCCATGGTCAAGTCAAATAGTCCAACGTCCACATGAGAAGCCTCCTCAAACAAAGGAAACATCCACATGCAAAATACTCTCCTCAAAACCCTCACATGTGTGAGTCATCCAAGCAAAGAGGTGGTCTCTAGAGGCACATGTGGGCTCAATAAAGCAAGCACTCCTCATGGAATGGTCCAATAAATATGCCATCTCATCAAGGGGTACAAGTCACCATGCACAATCATCCTTGTAATGTGTAATCACCCTCAAAATGCATTAAATACCCCACACGTGTGGTCCAAGGGGAATAAATAATGCATGCAACATCCATCTGAGCAAGAAGGATGCATATAAATGGTCGATGTGGCATGTGTGATGACATGGCATCCATGTCATGGCCTGATGCATTGTCACGGATCCCAATGCAGTGACATGTATCTCGATGTTGTACACGAGTCCCAAGGCAAATGTTACAGATCCCAATGTTTGTAGATATGGCCATATAAGACTACATGGATCCCAATGTAGCATCATGGATCCCAAGGCAGTGTCGTGGATCTTAAGGCATGGTACACGTATTCCAATGCACAATACCCACTTGAAGTGATGGGTCTAGCCTCTTAGCAAGCCATTAATTGATAGCACCTAGCGACATCTCTTAGCACAACATAACAAAGGGGGTTAGTTTTAATACTTGCCTAAGTCTTACCAAGGGGAACAATATTAACCCTTATACATGCATCAAATCCTAGGACAACCCATATTTCCTAAGTAACTAGGTGAAAGATAGGCAATAATGAGTAATAATGATGAAAGGGAAGTAGGAATGAGTTCATGTGATGACCCTCAAAGTCTTAGACATGCACAGGTCCTTTTTATTCATTTATTTATTCATCTAGCTTCAATTGGCTAGGATTTTTGCTTATGATAGCCTTCCAGAGAGAGTTTAGCATTGAGTTACCATCCTCGGCACCGTTTCTTACTACCCCCTTAAGCCTTTTTCTTTAAATGTTCAGTTTATCAAACAAGGCCCTTTTATTTAGATATTCATTGACAAACCAGGGACTAGGGGCATTGGCCTCATAGTGAGGGGCATTGATCAAGCTTAATATTTGACTTTTAACTTTAGCTCTTCACCTCTTGGCCTTAGTGTCTTTATTGATTTGGGCTTTAATTTGACCTTTCCTTTTGACCTTTGAGAAATCATACATGACCAGGATGCAATTTTTATTTGGACGGACTGAATGATACTAGGGAGGTGGAAAATGGTTAGCATGGTCAGGATATGGATAACACTATCTAGCCCAGACACCCAGTTGTACAATTTAACCCAAGAAATGACACACTTCTAACAAAAAACATGTTCCCCAAGGTACTATGAGGCAAGTAATAAAACCATGTAACATTGTGAAATGCTATTAGACAATCGTTAGGTGTTAACCACATTATGACGAGCTAAGAAGTTATATCATCATGTCCAAATAGGTATTGATACACAAAATGTCAAATGAAGCAAACTGAACCATACCACAGTGCATCTATCATTTGAGGAGCGGGGATGAAAGTGAGCTACACCACACTTGAGCTAGCATGATCATGAATCTGGTCGAGATCAAGAGGAAGTTTGTCTAGATCTGGCGAAGATGAGCATGACACCTCATGCAATCAGCAACATGACACCCTTGCTAAGGTATCCAAAAAGTTGTTACCCCTGAGCGAATAACACTAGAGAAGAACATGAGCATATTAGGAGTTGAAGAATTGGACACCAACCTTGCTTGTTGTTGTTACCCATTCTTTGTATTGTCATGGAGATACCTAGTGTTGACGCAATAGAGATAGCACTAGGATAGAAACCCTAGAGAAGACATAAAGAGAGCTAGCGATTTGGGTGATATTGCAGCCTTGTTCTTGTGTGATGCATGGAGGCTAGCGCAAGATCATGGAATGTTAAACTAGTAGCCTTGCTTGATGAGTGGAGAAGTCTTGAGCTTGATTTGATAGCTTGCTTGGAGGAAGACTTGTGTATTGTACTCTTAGTGTTCCATGGAGGTCTTAGTGTTCGTGTTGATGCAAGAGTTGAAGACCTAGGGTTCAAGGACACAAACCTTTGGATGGACACGAAAATTTGGAGGCTAGTGCTAGAGTTGTCTTGTAAGCCTTGAACTTGTGTGATGCGAGTTGGCTAGGGTTTGTAAAGCCTAAGGAAGACAACAAAGCTAATGTGGAGACCTAGAGCATGGTAATCTGATTTGCTTGGAGGACTTGAGCTTGATGTGATGTCATGCTTGATGGAGCTTGGTGAGATGCCTTGCTTGGGCAAGTAGTTGTCATGTGATGTGATGATGTACTTGGAGGTACACTTGTGTGATACAAGTGATGGAGCAGCCAACTTTGGTTAGGAGGGATTCCTAGCTAGGAGGAGTTGAAGGTCAGGATATCACAGTTGGTGTGATGCTAGTTTGTTTTGGTTACCCTAGCAAGGATTGGAGAGCATTGTGGAGTAGTTCTAATTTGTGATAAGCTAGTGGACTGTATGTACCAATTTATCACAAGCTGTTGGTATGTATTTGTACTTCATTCTTATGATAATATGAAGTGTATATTGCTGTCCCAAATTTTTGTACTTGCAGATCTGATTTCCAGCTTATTTGTCATGAAAATTTGAGTACTTAGTAGTGCTAGTTATCATGCTGATTTGATATGACGGTAGGCAGATTTACATGGGTGAATCAGCAAGTAAATCAAATCTAACAGAGAAGATTTGTAGCTGGTACAAATCTGTTGGAAAATATTAAAATCAGATCCTTGTTTGTACTTGGGGATATGCCCTTAACTGCTGGGAATCCTCTCCCAAGTTTCCTTGAGCTGCCTAATTGATTGGTTAATGGAGAAATGATTTATACACTGCTGTAATTGATAAACCAGATTCAGCCCTAAGGCTGAAAGTTCATTAGGAAACAGATCCAAGAAACTTTAAATAAGTAGGGTTGAAATCTGATTTGCAAAAAAGTTCCAAAATTCCTAGGAAGCACTCAACTCCTGGATTTTTAACAGACCTTATTCATGAATTGTCCGGATCCTATCATGCAGAAAACTCTTCTTCTATACCTCTGCCAGTGGCCATCTAATGAGGCACACAGCTTATTTCATTGAGATACATTCAGAAAAACAAAATAGAAGACAAAACATAACCTATAATAGATTTCTCTCTTCATTTCTTCAGGCCGAAAATGCTTTATATAAAGTTTTACAAGGCTGTTTGACAAGGTCAAAATTAACTCTCACAAAATTTGCACGGAGCTTAAGTTAACAAGCATTTATTTAGTTATGTGTGCTATTGAATAAACTTAAAGAAGAGCACTTCCATTGTCCTAGAGAGGCATGCCATATCATTTCCTCCCTGTTTATGCAAAAAGTGTTCCCACTTTCTCAATGAGATGAGGGAACTTAGTCTGAAAGGTGGATTGTAAAAACCACATGGCCTGTGTGGGGAGTTGTCCTTGATGCCCAACAAGATAAGAATAGCATTGCTGCTGTGTGGTGGAGCAGGTGCACACTTCCAGCAAGTATCTTCTACAAATGGAGGCTGAAAGTCTGGTATATGATCTGCTGGATGAGCGACTTGGACTTCGTCCTCCAAAAGGGGAGGCTCATACAGCTTGAGGTGTTGCACATTAATAACATCATGAATAACCAAGTGAGATGGCAGCTCCAAGCAGTAGGCATTGTCATTAATTTGTTGTAGGATAGTATATGGCCCGTATCGAAGTGGAATGCATTTGTGATTTAGCTAATCGTTGAAACGTTGTTTGTCCAACTGTAACCAGATGCAGTCACCCACCTGAAACTGTACTAGAACCCTATGATCATGGAATGCTTTATAGTGATCTTGTGATGCCTACAACGTTGCACCAACCTGAGAGTGAATCTGAGCTAGCTTCTGAATAAAAGATGTGGAGTTGTGCTATTCTGTTCATGTTGAGTGATGGTGGGTGGCAAAGTAACAGGCAGCTCATAAGGTGCCAAGGGTTGATACCCATAACATGCCTCAAAAGGAGGATAACTAGTAGATACATTAATGGCCCTATTGTAACTGTGTTGAAGAAAATGGATGTAAGAGTCTCGCTACTTGTTCCTGGTGTAATATACGCGAAGTGCATGGACAAGTCTGCAATTGACCACCTCAATCTGCCCATCAGTTTGCGGATGGAAAGCTATAGAAAAGCTGAGATGGGGGGCCAATAAGTGCTAAAGCATCTTCCAGAATGTGCTAAGGAAGCAGGAATCGCGATCTGATACAATGTTGAGAGGCAGCCCGAAATGCAACCACACATGAGAGAAAACTAATTCAGTAGTTTGTTGAGCTGATGTATTTTTGGTGCAAGGAATAAAGAGTGCCGTCTTTGAGAAATGGCAGACTACCACCAGAATACAATCATGTTTCTGAAGTGTCATGGGCAGCCCATTCTAGAAAATCCAGAGATATAGATTCCCAAGGCCATGAAGGGACTATCAAAGGGTTATATAGACCTTGTTTGCAGTTGGCCAGCTTATCGGTGCTGCAAAGAGGACACTCCCAATAGAAGATTCAACTTGGCGTTGCATAGAAGGACAAAAGAAGTGCCACTGCAAATTTTGGAGGGTTTTAAATTTACCAAAACAGCAGCCATAGGAAAAGGCATGGACTTCCTGTATGAGTACTAGTGATCTGGAGACTAGGGCACACAGAGGAGGTTAAGACGATACAGCCAGCCATCACAAACAGACTAATCTAAAAATGGAGTCTGGTTGATTTCTGTGGGATGATGTACTGCATGCAAGATGGGCCCAAGAAAAAAATCAGCAGCATATAAATGTTTCCAGGCCTCATACGCAGTATAACGGACATTCAGAATACTCAATACCAAGGCTGTTGGGAGCAGGAGCGGGAGCAGCAATTTTCAAAAATTTCCAGGAGCAGGAGCGTTTCGGGAGCATTTTTTATATAATACATAATATATATATATTGATGCATATATATTAAAAAAAAAAACATGCAGAATGTCGTATCAATTGCAAAAAAACATGAAAACATAGATATAAGATCATATAACTATTGGATTAGTGATAATCATCAAAGCATCAACCATTTAGTACACATATAACGTCAATCATAAACATTTGTCATCAATAGATTGTAACAGACAACATCAACCACAAAATGAAATAGACTCTAGAGCATCATACTCATTACCAAAGAGTTGTAAGATCCAGTCAATAGTTCAAATTTCAAACTTCAAACTTCCAAGTTAAATTGTCATATAATGTTCATAACTTCATTGTTTACAGAATAAGCCATAATAAAGAGTCAAAACAATGTACTAAGTTCTAGAGACTACTTATAAATAGGAAAAAGAAAAAGAGATCTAGTATATATTAGCAAGTACTAAGTACTATGCTATAAGTTTTCCTCTTGCCACGAGAAACTTCCAGTTTCTTTTCCCGTGCTCTTTGTGTTTGAAGAAAAGGAGGAGTAGGTGGAACTTGGAAGTGCTCGCAGAACACAACCAGCAGTTGAATGGCCCCCACGTGACAATAGACGTTGTGAAGATAAAGGAAAAATTGATGCATCTGGAACACTGCTAGTGGGTGGGGATGGCATGTCTCCTCCAGGAATATGATCACCCAAAAGTTCTGCTTCCAAGCGCTCTAAAACCATGGCTCCATCCTGACCAAAATATATTGGGGTATTTATCCTCAATGATTGCTCCTGCTGCCTTACAATTAACAACATTATAAGTGATGACTTGAATGACATTCTAGGGACCAATCTCTTGAATGGTTTTAATCAAGGCATCTGCAATATTAATACATGTCTTGTAGCAATTTGAGTAGTCATGGGTGGAAAGGAAGACCGCACCACTAGCAGACACTCCAAGAATATTTATCAATGGTCTGCCTTTCACATTTGTCCAACCATCAGATACAATTGATACCCAATGTCGGTTCCAATCATTTGTAAATTTTACTAGAGCACCTTGGATTTTGGCTCTTTCCCTGTCAAGTCCTAAGGTTCTAGCTTTGTCATACCCGGGGCTCCTATATCCTTTATGGGCACCATTGATGACTTGTACCATTCCATGCCAATATGGTGAGCGAAGAACATTGAATGGTATACCACATGCATAGAGAAACCTGAAAATTTTTGCATCCACATCATCTCTACAACCTTGGTCAAGGAAATCTAATAGTGTTTTATGCCCTGAAGACGAAGGTGAGAATGCACTAGCATGGGGGGATGCGGATCAATCAGTGAACATTCTTTGTGCACTCTTAGGTTCAACCTTTGGTCTTTTGTATTTGTTTTGTGTTGCCTCCTCTTCCCTTTGGTATTTGAGTCTGTCTTCGGGTGGCACGCTCACACAAGTTTTGACTCCTATACTCTTACCTTCATCCTAGTACATAGTCCCACACAAATGCTTTCTCACGCATGTATAGGAACCTATGTATTCTGTATGACAATGGTGGCATATAAATTTTGTGGTTCCACCCCCTTCCCCTCCCCCTAGCCTTGTGACATACTTCCACAGAAGTGTGTACTTCTCTTTGGATTTTTGGGGATCATGATCATCACTATCATTTTCATTGTCTTCATCCCCTTCCATTCCTTCCTTGTCTCCTCGGTATGTGTTGTTCACTTCTATTTTTTCGTCACTATCATGGTTATTTCGACGTGAACTTCCCACCACCACCATCAAAATAAAAAATGGAACCAAAATGACATACCACATTGACATCACCATCATGATTGTTGAACCTTGATAATAACTTGCTACCTGCAATAGAATGATGGAGGAGAAATGGGAAAGAATAGGAGAAGAAAACATTCAAATATTCAACATAGCATAATATACTAGCTTACAACACATGGATTTTATTTTATTTTTTTAAACAAGAAACAAGAATGGGCTTAAGAGCCTACCTCTTTAGCTCTCCAATGGTGGTTGAATATGACTATGGTAGCCTTCAATCTCCCTTTCAAGCTCTCACAAATGGCAGCCTTCAATCTTTCTTCCAAGCTCTCCAATCTCCCTATGGAAGCCTTCAATATTCCTTCCAAGCTCTCCAATCCGCTTCCAAGCTCTCCAATCCCTTCCAAGCTCTCAAATCTCCCTTCATTCTCCTTCAATATTCCTTCAATCCCCTCAAGAACTAGCAAGAACCCTCTCAAAACCCTCCTAGCAAAGATGAGTGAAATGAGAAATAGAATGAGAGAAAAATGGAGTGAGTGAATGTTTTAATCCCATAGAAACCCTAGCCATACCTTTTCCTCTCTTATGGAACCTTGTCTTGGTTCCCACTCACTCCCAAAACCAAAAAAGAATGCCCTCTCTTGCCTCACGCACGTGGATTAAAGGGGAGTGCTCAAGGAGCGTTTTTTTAAGGGAGGGAGCGCTCAAGGAGCAAAAGCTCCCTGACTTATGGAGCGCACTTCCTGAACGCTCCCTTTGGGAGCGTGCTTCAAGAGCGGGGGCGAGGGGGGGGCGCTCCCCCGCAGCATAACTCAATACCCAAGAAGGAGGGCAATCAGCGTATCATCCATGTGATTGGAATTGCCTTTTTATATTTGGACACCTGATGAAATTGTTGCAAGTAGGAGGCCCATTTGAGATGCTGTTGCTCTTGAATCTTAGATTGTGAGTTGAGAAAAATTAAAGAATGATGATCAGTGTGCAAAACCATTTCTTTGCCCAAAATATAACAACACCGCCACTTCAAGGCCTGCACAAGAGCATAAAACTCCTTGTCATATGTGTTATACTGCAATTTGGCCTCAGTCAACATTTCAGAATGATAAGCCACGGGATGGCCTCCCTATTTAAGTATGGCACCAATAGCTTAATAGAAAGCGTCTGTCTCAATTTCAAAAGGTTGTTGCAGATCTGGAAGGGACAAAACAAGATCAAAACATACAACTACTTTTAATTTCTGAAAACTTACCTCAACATCCTTATTCCATGAAAAGACGGTCTAATGGGATAACTAATACAACAGTCGAGCTAGATGGGGGAAGTGAGGAATAAAACACCTATAATAATTCAGACCACCAATAAAACTCTTTAATGCAGTAGCGATAATGGGAATGATCCAAGTAGCGAGGGCTTGAATCCTGGCAAGATCTACACAAATGCCCTATTGAGCAATAACAAACCCAAGGTATGGAACCGATGTCTAACCAAAGTAAGACTTCTTTCGTTTAACCTAAAATTTGTGGGTGCATAACAACTCGAACACAAGATGCACATGTTGTAAGTGCTCCTCCCATGCTTGACTAAAGATAAGAATGTCATCCGGGTATATGATAATGAAACGGCGCAAATGTGGTCTAAAAATATCATTAATGAACCTCATGAACGTAGTAGGAGCATTAGTAATCCCAAAGGGCATGACCAACCACTCATATAAACCAAATTTAGTTTTAAAAATCGTTTTCCAAGTATCCTGGGAATTCATAGGAACTTGATGATACCCTGATATTAAGTCCAGCGTCACAAAGAATTTAACACCCTTTATGTGGTCCAACAAATTATCTATCCATGGTAAGGGGTAATGCTTTTTGACAATAACTTTATTGAGAGCATAGTAATCCATAACAAGGTGCATTTCTTTAGAGTTCTTCTTAGGGATAATGAAGGTGGGAGAATCACAAGGAGAGGAGCTAGGTTGAATGTGGCCACATTCAAAGAGTGAGTGAATCTGACATGCTATCTCAACGGCTTCATGGGGAACAAGACAATATGCAGGGGCATTGGGAAGCGAAGCTCCCGGCACTAAGTCATTGGAATGTTGGATAGAGCAAACAAGAGGAAGACCATCCGGGGGAAGAAAGATGTTGGAAAACTCCTCAAGTAAAGGTTGCATATTGGGAGAAGGTAGCTAAGAATCGTTTTCTAGCTTAATAGCGCAAACCACACAAAGTTAGAGACATTTGTACAAACTTACTTGACGAAGAGCAATCTAGCCAAAGAGTGTAGGAAGGATACGAGGAATAGATACAAAATATGTAAACTCGTAAGCTTCATCATCCTTAAAAAAATTATATGTATTGCGTTGGGCATCGTACAAGGCATTGTGTTGATGATAGGGAATACCCAAGAGCAAATCAGAACAATCAAGTGGAGACACATCGCAGTCCACCGTGTCACAAAAAGAGCTAATGGCGAATGTGATGGCACAACGTTTAGTCACCCACAAACAAGGACCATCCTTTTGAATCCAGCCATGCTAATAAGAAGAGGGATGATTTGTGGTGGGGAGTTGAAGACCATTGACAAAGTCATGGGACACAAGATTCTTCCAACTATCATTGTCAAGAATCATCATTGTAATCTAATCTTTGACCTAACAGTTGTATGTAAAGAAGAGATCATCAGGGCGAGTGGCAGAATCTTGGGTCATAAGCAACAGATTGGGATTTGGAGAGGTGGGGTTAGGGAGCAAAATGACCTTAGAATCTAGAGCAGAGGCAATGTGGGGGGGTGGATCCATATAAGCAACAAAGCATTGTTCAACGTATAATGTCTTAGTAGCATTTTGTTGTTGGAGAACTCTGCAATTGACAGAAGAGTGTGTCTAACTCTTGTGGTAAAGGCCCCAACATCCAGGGCGAGGGGAGAAGGGTGGGTGAGCCAATGGACGCTTAAAGTGGTCTATCGAACTCGGGAAGTGGTCCTCTCTACTATGTCAAACCGTCAGTTCCTCTATTGGTGAAAGGAGTTGATGAACCTATAGCTTCATCCACCTTATCAAAGAAGCTAGTTTCAATTCATAGTTCCTTACATCTTTAGTATCAAAAGACACCTAGGTATCTGTAGGGACCAATAACACAATGGGATGTCGATCAAAGGAGGAGTTGATGAACCTATAGCTTCATCCACCTTATCAAAGAAGCTAGTTTCAATTCATAGTTCCTTACATCTTTAGTATCAAAAGACACCTAGGTATCTGTAGGGACCGGTAACACAATGGGATGTCGATCAAAGGAGGCCACAGAGATGTTTGTGTGCCGATTGTGAGTGCACTAGCCTCTTGATCTCAGTTGAAGCCCCTTGGACAGCTGCCGTTGCTCCCGTCACATTTTTATCTCTTACGGTCAGAGGAAATTAGGCCATCAAACTTGCGGTCCGGTCTAGATGGCTTTCGAATTGCAAATTCTAAAATAAATTTGACAGCTAGTTTCAGGTAGGATTTTCACAGCTGGTAACGCAACAAAAACATTGTGTTACAAACTCCTATATGAACAAAATGTATCCATGTACAAAGGCATTTGCCCTTAAGCAAAGGCATTGTTCTTCGTTGGATAATAGACTGCCACAGTTGCAAATATTCCAAAAAACTGGTTGGACGTTACTGAATGGCAATTTTCAGTCATTGAAACCCCCACAGAAACTAAATAATAAATGCCAACTTTTAGTTTTATGAAGAGTGGTTGGTCTGATTCCTCGCCGCTAGCTCAATTCCCATAACTCAACATAAAAAACCAGAAGTTAAAGCCCGAAAAACAAGATGACCCACCCCATGATCTCCATTAAATTTTACAGAATAAGGTTCAGGCCAAGGACCTAAAAATGTTAAGACGGGAATTTCAGAAACATACCTCGAATACCGTCTGAAACCCGAAAGTCTATTGTAATAAGAACGAACGAGGTTCCTAATGAAAGCATCACCGCCATCTCTCATGTCCTTCAAGCTGCCAAGCCTTACGGTGATCAGCCGTCTAATGACGGGCATTGTAGAAACATGATCTACGATTTCCCCCCTGAAGTTTCTGCTAATTTGGGCATATGGGGATATTTTATCTGAGTTTCCAAAGTAATTATTACGCCTGGAATGGGGGCCAAGGACTGCAACGGTGTTGTTCGATTGATTAAGCTTTCTCAGACAGCAGAGAAGCTGTCGACACCGAGACATTTTTGGCAAAGCTGAAGAGCAAAATCGTTTGATGACCAGTGATGGAATATGAAAATTGAAGGGCTAAATTTCTCGTAAAGGATTATTTTGGCACAAGATTCCCCCATTCCATAAAGGGTTCGAAGTTGAGATTCTTCTGATATATGTCAGCTTAATATCCATTTACTGTCGAGGCAGAGCAGAGTACTTAGTATGAGCTCAACTGGTACATAGGTGATAATAAAGACTCGATACCAACCTGTTTATTTCAAAAGCAGAGAACCTACACAGCATGGCACCTTTCTGACAAGGATTGAGTATGAAGTTTGAAGGCTTATAATTTTATTCAATGGAATGTAACTGCTTCTCTCGTTGAATGTCGGCTTCCAATCTTATTCAATGGAGTGTAACTGCCTCTCTCCTTTGAATGTGTTTTGATCTTTTGCCTGCACCATTTGAACCATTTGTTAAAGGCTTATCCCTTGGAGCTTGTTAGTGTTTATACATTGCATCCCATTTATACATGGTAGCTTATCATGAAGTTGAATGGAAAAAGGACTGGCTTGTCCCTTGGAGCTTGTTAGTGTTTATACATTGCACCTCATTTATACATGGTAGCTTATCATCAAGTTAAACGGAAAAAGGAGTGAATTGTAAAAATCAAATCAATGTGATGCAGTCTATCTCATAAACTTTTATTGTTAAAATCATTTCTTCATGATATACATATTATTAAATAAAATGTAAGTGTCACATCAAAATGTCTACGCTTTAGACCTATATTTACAAATACAAAGTTTGAAGGGTTCGTTTTGATTTTTTTATATATAATTATATTTATATTCTTCATGAGATACATATTATTAAATAAAATGTAATTGTCACATCAAAATGTCTACGCTTTAGACCTATATTTACAATATTTAATAGTACAAAGTTTGAAGGGATATTTACAAGTACAAAGTTTGAAGGGTTCGTTTTGGATTTTTTTATATACAATTATATTTATATTTTGTAAATTCATTTAGTAAGGAATGTAAAAATTTCACACCGATATTAAAGTTAGTTAATTTGTGTTTGATTTTATTTATATTTTGTAAATTCATTTATTTTATTTATTTATTTTTGTGGAATGTTACTTAATTTGTGTTTTATAATGGTTAATTTGTGTTTGATTTTATTTATATTTTGTTAATTCGTTTTTTTTTAATAAGGAATGTTAGTTAATTTGTGTTTTATAATGATTGTATTTTTATATATTAGCATAAATTTATTTTAACTCTAAATTTGTTATGTGTTAAGAGGAATTAATTTTTTTTAGGTGTGAACATTTTTTATAGTTTTTCAATCTAAAAATAGTTTTCAAGGGACTTGATCTAGCACATGATAGATCCCAAATTAAGATGGATCTAGGTTGGTTATATATTTGTGTGTGTGTGTGTGTGTCAACTCCATATTGAAAAGATAGTGAATTTCACATCTCCCTCATACTAAGGAGCACACCATTGAAATGTTTTAACCATAAGAAATTATATATATATATATAGAGAGAGAGAGAGAGAGAGAGAGAGAGAGAGAGAGAGAGAGAGAGAGAGAGAGATTGATTTTACTTAAGGTAGACATTGAAATAAAAATTGTTCTTAATATTATTTTTTTTAAATGCTAAGTGTCAACTCCATGTGAAGCACAAAAAGAATTACACATCTCCCTCATATTGGGTCGTAGAAAGCATCTATCGGCACAATAAATAAAAATTAAATGTGTTAACTAAGAAAAGAAAAGATTATAGTGATAGATGTACAAGTTTTAAGTTTTAATTGTGTGTCGGGTCTCACACAACCAAGAGGTCTATGCACTCAAACAAATGCCTCGACAAAACCAAGAATACAGAATTGAAGCAAAGTATAGCATTAATCATTGTATCTAACATAAAGGGACATTGAGCTAAAAGTCAATTTTCATGCATACAAAAATATATGGCACTAAAAACAACAATAAGAGATTGTCAAAGTACTCAAAGTCAATACTATCGTAGAGACAATATCAACATAATATAAAGTTATCTCACAAAATGGTTGTGCCAACTCGCCAAAAGGATATTAGTTTGAGAGATTATATACAACATATAAAACTACAAGTGTTGCTCATTGTGATGGAAATGAAAAGGCAATAGCTATAGAGATTTGTGGCATTCTATCTTGAAATGAGAGTCATGCTTAACACCACATAACTTTGAAAGCAACATGGAAAGCAATGAGAGGGTAGAACCCTATTGATGGATCACATGTTGAGTATTAAGACTAGAAGCAAAGGCCAAGCCTTAACCTCACCCATATCTTGTACCAAAGTACACTAACATTGCAAAATAAGGAAGAGGTTACTACAATCCTCTAATTGGTATTCATGATAGAGGTATTGACCATCCATTTGAGAACCAACAATTGAAGAGCATTGATTTGTTGAGGCAACATAGTCAAAACATGAAGGGAACATAGGCTAACATTATCATTAACATTGATATTATCCAGAGTAAAGCATCAAGCCCAAAACAGAGATAACTCCAACTTCACAAGCTACAATTGTTTAAAAATAAATTGTAAGAGATATGCAAAGGAGAGCATAGCATGATGATTAGAGTGAGGCACCATGTTACCATGAAGGGGAAGATGTTGATGAATACAGCTATGTGAGACAATCTCCAGCTTACAAACCTGTGAGATGTGGATCATTGCAGTTATGTGAGTCTTTCTCCAGCTTACAAACCTGAGAGAAAGCCCCTAAGAAGGGTACGTGGTTCCTACCTGAGACAGAGTCGGAACGTAGAGATGACCTCCTCCATTTAGAGAGTTGAGAAGAACTCCATATGATTATCCAGTGGGAAAGGTGATATGTTGAGTTAGACGTGCATGTGGCTGAGCACAAGGTGAACGTGTGAAATCCCAAAGTGATGGGTGCATTGTCACGTGAACAGAAATGAAGATGATGCATTAGCCTCCTCTGTGCAACAGAGTTGACGAGAAACTCTAGATGATTCTCATGTGTGAGGCAGTGGGAAAGAAGATCTATAGAGTGGACGTGCATGTGGACAAGCACAGGTGAACGTGTGAAGATCTGGTTCTTTTGTATAATGCAGTGAGCCAGAGATATGGACATCCCTATGGATGTGCCCCTAGTGGATGAGAACTAGTGGGTGTACAAGATCCCTTGCTATATTGTTCAAGAGTCAGACCTGCATGTAACCTTAATTGTAATGTAAAGGGTACATGTCGGCCCCACCTTAATGTGACTGGTAATTAATGTAAAAGATAATTAATTTAGTTAATATTAATTATAATATAAGCTAAGTAAGGTCGGCCCTATTGTGTCAATAGACACTTCTATTGACAGGTTTAGGTTAGTATAAGTAAAGGTAAATTCCCCATTGAGGAAACATATCCTTCATGTGAGTTTGGAAATTTCAGCAAGTACACTTCTTTGGGAAAAGTGTCCACCTCTCTTGGGCGCTAGAGTTCTAGGGTTTGAGCACCCTCTTATGTGCTAGGGTTTATCTTGGTGGTGGGGGTCTTTCTCTTAAGGAATATAGCAAAGGATTTGGCTGGGTTTTTTTCCCTTGTTGAGAAGGGTTTCCCAGGATACTTCTTGTGTTCTTGTGCATGGTGCTTCTTCTTGTGATCTTGGTTGTTGCAACATTTATGGTTATCGTTAAATGATAAAATTGGAATGAACTTCATGCTTAACCTATCTTATTGAAAAATCAACAGAAGAAAGGTGTAAACTATAGAAGCTTGGAAGGGAAATGGAGTCACAACCCGTTTTTTTGGAGAAACTAAGAAACTGGGGAAGAAAGGGAGAGGAGAGAAGAAGGAGGAGGGAACTAGACTAGTTAAGGTTTAAGAGTGTTGTTTAGGTGATCTAGGGTTGTAGGTTAATTAGTTAAGTGGTAAGTTTGATTAGGTCCCAACAACAAATGAAAGCTAACTAGTAGGAGAAACTAAATATGTTTTGTTCCCCTCTATTTTATGTGGGCTAATTAGCTACTTTGCATGAAAGGAAGGAGATTTGAAATGAGAAAATATTTAACCCAATTCACTTTGGTGAGCAAGAAAACTAGGAAAGGCCTTAGGGTTAATTCATAGCCTTAAGGGAATCAAAGCTCTTCACTGGATTTTGTAATAAAATGAACTTACTAGATGAGATAGTAAGCTACTTGAGCTAAGGTAAAGGAACACACAGTGGGCAACCAAGGAGAGAGAGATAAATGC
This sequence comes from Picea engelmannii, assembly GCA_009831015.1. NCBI lineage: Eukaryota > Viridiplantae > Streptophyta > Pinopsida > Pinales > Pinaceae > Picea > Picea engelmannii. The sequence continues at coordinate 139,811 of ML818149.1, forward strand.
CACTCAATATACCTTAATGCATCAATATCTCCTGCAAAATGGGTTTAGAAATATTATCTCCCAATATAAAATCATTGAAATGAGATAAGCAATCAATCATACATAAAAAAATTAAATACTAAATGTGAGTGTTCTTACACAATTTCCCTCAATAAGAAGGCACCTTCCTCCATCACTAGTTATGTCAAAAACTCCCTCAAGGTAGTGATGTTGATTGTTTGAGATATAGTATAGGGGTAGATCCAAGGACACCCTAAGAGCAACAAACAAATCCAACAAGGAAAGAACAAGCCAATGAAGAGGATGACATGTCGAGGAAGTCGCTGGAGGGTTGAAGTAGACAGTAGATCTAAGTAGCCCAAGAGCAATAGAGAATGAGGAAAGAGAATTGGATCACAATTTTGGCATCAATTAGATAAAGTTTCGACATACAAGAGAATGAGAAAAAAACAACCTTAACAAAGACCTAAAAGGAAACTTAAATAGATTTGGGAATGTCCCAAGGGTGTAGCTAGATGTTTCCCTATCCATTGGACAAGACATATTTCCATTATATCATAAATGTGGGTTTGACTAAAAAACCACCAGTTTGAGGCTCGTACCACAATTATGTTCCGTAAAATTCCTTCTCTAATCTATAGACCATGGGAAATAGGGGAAATAGAGTACAAAAAACTTGTGGTGCACACCATACACTAAGACTAAGTAAACCCCCTAAAAAGTGGGCTCAAATAGATTTGGAAACATTGAGGACCCAAAATGAGGCACTTCCAACCAACTAGAGACCAAATAAAAGGCACAAAGCCTAAGACAATTCCAGACACCTGGAAGGTGTCCCAAATAAGAAATGCAAAAGATATAGTAAACCAAACATGTGACTAAGGGCCAAAGATGAAAGGGGACAAATGAGAGGAAGCCCTATTAGAACACTAAACATTGAGTGTAGGGACCAAAACCATGCATCTACAATATGGTAAGGTAACTTAAAGGAGGGAACTCCAACACAAGCAAGCCATCGCTAGGATGGATAGGAGATCCTTGATGACATTTTTTGTTGCATAGAACTACCATCTTTATTTTTCCCATGGTTCTGTAAGATTTCTCCTCAAAGGGAAAATATGGTGAAAGGGGAGGAAATTTGATTTTATCCTAAGTCTAAATGTTTAAGCTTTAAAAGGCATTTCATATCGCATCACAAGTAAAAGCCTTATTTCAAGTGATGGACCTCATTATGACCTCACTTCAATGTGATCTTGGTAGAGGTTGAACATTAATGACCCATATCAATCTTAGGAGTCTAAAGTGTGTATATTTAATGGGACATTACCCTGCGAGATGGAAAAGTCAAGGGGGGTACATGTCACAATCTCATGGATCTTAGGGATTGAAGCCTAGTTTTAAAAATTGGACTTGTTCCCCCAACAATTGTATTATATTATTTAGGTGGTTTCATCCTCAAACGTGTGTTGACTACAAATTCCACCTAAAAGATCATGTGAGAGAATTTGACATTCATTTAGCAACAAATGAGGTTGCAACAATTTTCATATGTAAAAGAACCAATCAATTCATCCTCATTGTTAATATTTATTGAATGAAAGTTCTTAAATTTAAGGTACAAGTACTCTTAAGGTTAATTACAACATGATTGAAGGGTGTCTATTAGAACTCATTGATTTATGAGGTCAAACCATTCATTGTGTATTCAAAGAAAGAAACACAGAGTCGTAGCAACACCATTGTAAACACAGGGATCAAATTTAAGGACCATCTCAAAGTCAAAACTACACATCTAGATAGAGACAAATCCCATCATTTAACTCAAATAAATTAATTCCTTCATTGCATTTACTCCTATGCAGATTAGTAATTTTTAGTTTTTTTTCATAAAATGGATCGTAGGAAGAAAGTACCAAGCTCTGCAAAATTTCTAGCACTTGCCAAACCTTTCGATTTGGTTGATACCTTTTATGATGTCTTTGAACCTACAATTAAAATTGAAATGCCTTGTAAAGCAAGACAAGTACACCATGAAATAAGTAGGATGGTAAATATTGTATTAAGTCATAGGGTTGTTGCTTAGCCAAGGTTGCAGTTCCAATGGTTTATCATTTCCCTGAATTTGTTATCTAGGGTGCCAAATATTATGATTCAATCTGAAGAGTCATCCTAACTAAATACAGGGGTCAAGTTGTTTTTCTCATGTCTTCCCATGCCATTAAACAAATGCTTATTCTACCAAACAGAGAATATTTCAATAATAGCGATGACCTAGCCCGTATATTTGATGATGTGTCGATTTTTGCTAAAAAAACATTATTAGGTCAATATCTAGAAAAGGGAAAATAAGTTCCAAACCCTAACCCACCTCTCCAAGCCATATAGTTTCCTAAACCATTAAGAGAAATCATCTATTGATTTCATTAATATTAGGGTAATAATGATAATGAATTAAACAATGCGTGTATTCTAGCTATGATGAAAGGCATTTACCCTCTTGCAAAGTTACCTCCAGTTATGTATAGTTATGTTGAATATATTGCTAAAACTGTTGGGGTTTTAAAATGTCTTTTTAGGACAATTAAATAACATTCACATTAATTGTCAAACCAGGGGTCGTCTTTTATTTCAAGACTATGTGCAAAGTCTATGCAAGCTACACTTTCCTCTATAATGCTCGTGATTCTAAATGATCATGCAGTAAAGGAATGGGAAACTCAATCAATTAATTCTTCTTGAAGAAGACACGCCTCCAAGTTGTTTTATCTAAAGCCTTCTAAAAAGTGATAAGAAAGGAAGGTTACACTTAATCCAAACAACTCTTGACTAAAAAGATGATCATGCACAACATGCATTCAGAAGGAAGTAACTCCAAATCCACACAACTCTTGTTGGAAAGAAATCGAATGTAAACAACCCTAACAACACCCCTGATCAATTCACAAACTCGTGATGATTTTAAAGAGAATGCACCTGCTATAATTAAAAGGAAAGTCTATTTATTATAAGAAATCCAATGATGTGCAATCCTAAATTGAAACTTCAACAAAAAGAAACATCAATGACACAAGTCCTCGATTATTTCTAATAATCAATCAAACTTTGCAAGTAACAACCCATACAATTAACACTAATCAAGAGTAAGTAACAACTCACAGAATTAACAAATATCATGAACAAGTAACAACTCAAATGAATAAAAAATAACTATAGCAATTGAAATTATGAAACAATCTATGATAATCTACTAAATGAACAAATAGAATTGCAACACCTGATTAGCGAAGGGGGCCCTTCCTTCACCAATCATGGTTGCTAAAGCAACCCACAAATGAATACTCAGATAGCACGAACCAACATACTCATATATTATAAAAAGGATGATACAATGAGTTCACCAGACTCTATTACACACTTTGTTCTCTTCTCATTCAACCCCCCTCAACCCGAGAGGGCTCCTGTTATTTATACATCTCTAGATAATAGTCTTTATAATTAGAATATTTGATTTGATCAATACATAACAAAAGATATGTTGCACATTCGTGTTGTTATAACCGGTATACAAAATAAAGTATTATGTTACATCATCAAAACCACAAGTAGTTACAATAGTTGGTACTTCCGCCCCTTTTGATGACTCGTCCTTGCCATGTTGGTGTCTGTCTACTCCTATACTTGAGCATCAATCGAAGACCAAATGCTCAAGTATCAATGGAATCATGGAAGTGGCAACATCATGGTTCAAGAAGCGACAACATTTAGAAGTAACAACATATCAAAAAGGGACATCATCTGAGCTTGTAAAAGAGTAACACCATCAAATTCTTGAATGAACATAACTTGTTATCAGCCTACAAGTATATGCTTCCAAGCCATCTCATTAGTAAACCCAAAATCAAGTAAGAAACCACTTAACAACCTATATTACTGCTTAAATAATGCAATTCATAAAAAGGTTGGACCTTGGGTTAAACCATGAAATCACATGTAAGATATTGTCAAAAGAGAGTAAAAAATGTCTTAGAGTAATGCCAAAACAAGGTAAATGGATGGAAAAAAGAGTATAAATAAAGGGCCCAACAAAACTATTCATGATCAACTGAGTAATTTCTAGTTAGACAGGAACTTCAAATACCAATCTTACCTAGTACATATGTTCTTGTATAATCACACATGTAATTTTGAACTAATTGAGTTGAATAAACGTAACGATAAAGGAAATGCAAACCCAATTATTGAGTCGATCTCATTGATATTAACTCATGCTAAAAATGAAGGTTTTAAGAATTTTTTGGATAGATTCATGTATGTGGTATTCCTCTTTTTATATGAAGGACATACTCGTATGATGCCTACAAAATGCAAAAATATTTTATCATTGAGATCAAAAGTTAAGGCGGGGTATTATTATCATAATCTAATAGTGATCATAATCTATGGGTTAAAGGTATAACCATATAAGTTACCCGCCTTTGTTACTCCTAGAATTTTTTCTTTGGAATATGACAAGTAGAGGATTAAAACGGATTGATTGTATTTTTACTCCAAACATTAGAAGGGTTTTATTCTCTCTTTTCGCATAAATTGGTTCTTATGTTGTAAATAATAAAACGGAATTGGTTCATATTGAAAAGGTTATAAGTTCATTAGGATCGAGGATAATTGGCATTATGATCCATTTCTTATCATTTCAAACAAGAAAGTTTCTCTTAAATATGGTGCCTACAGCCAAGATTAGAAATAGAAATATTGGAAGATAAAATGAGATGCATGGTCATAAGTGAAAAAAATCATAGAATGCCAGGAGGAGTTAAATGGAAATATAAGAAAGAGAAAAAATGAAAAACTAAAGAATTGTTCAAAAGTGAAGAAATCTAAATTAGACAAGGATAATCTGCAACATGAAGCAATGATCCTTAATGATAATATAAGTACCTCTAAGGTAACCTTCATCCTCAATAATCAATCTCTTATCCATCTTTTTACTAAGCTTCCTATTATCATGGATTGAGTGTCACAGGTCACCCTCTGACTAAGAAACCACAAGTGGGATGTATCTATTTCATCAAAGGTACATATGACTTGAACCTATTCCCAACCACTTTTTGTGTGTGCTTGGTGTGCATCCATAGGCATGAGAATGAGTACAAGCATGTCACTAGTACGACTTGAACCCTGTAAGGGGCTATATTAGCTACCCACTTTCATTAATGAGGCCAAGCCGCTCTTAAAAATTGTTCAAAATTTAATTATATATCATATAGTTTCAAGTGAGCTCTCAACCCTAATTATTCATAAGGACCAATTACATAAATTGGTGGTTTTGAGTCCAATCCTTTAAAAGATGTGTCTAAAATTATTAAATGAAAACTCCTCCTTTTTTTATTTTTATTTTCCGAGGAACCTGTTGTGACAATCATTTCCCCTTATCCTAAGATTACTAATGCAACTACAATTAATCTTGCATCCCAATATAACATCTCCTGAGTCTTAGATTTCCTTGATTGCAAGTCTTGTGATATGAAATAAGTGTATTATTTATATATATTATATGAGATATCTAAAATTGGGAAATGATCTAAATAATTTAAAAGACAGGATGACCCACCATTTTTTCAAGAAGGACTAATGATTCCTAGGTTATTAATTATTATAGATCATGAAAAAAATTAGTTTAAAAGTGTTGCATTATAGCCCAAGGTGAACAAAGAGGAAAAGGATATGAGGCCTTATAAAGTCTTATGATTACGACACTACCACAACCAATTTTTATTTGATTCAAGTCCATATTCTAGACATGGTTGGGTTTCACAAGAAAATCAATGATGTAATGTCTACAAATTATATTCAAGCAACTGTGAATGTTGAGAAGATAGAAAAATAGGTTCAAAAGGTGACAAAGGAATTGAAGCTAGAAAAAAACATTAATGTGGTGAGGGAAAACAAACTTCATGACCTTGAACAAAATATTGTGTTTTTAGCAACAAATCCTAAGAGGATTACATTTGTAGAAGCATTGTTAAAAACAAATATGTTGAAAATAAAGGGTTGAGGGTCAAAATGGGGATTGCAGATAATGAATTTGTGAAAACCTTGGAGTTTATAGCTACTTGTAATGAAATAGACACTCTAAATGATGAGAATAAACAAGTAAAAGAAGAAAAGAGGAAACGTGAGGGACGAGCTCGAGAAAGAAAGAGGAAATATGAGAATGTCAAATCAACAACAAAAAGGAAGGATCAAGAGATTGTAGAGCTACAACAACATATCCAATTATTAGAGTTGCAAAGGGGGTTGGTTGTTAATATATCTTATGAACTAGATAAAGTGATAGACATTGTCAAGTCTTCTAAGGAACCACAAGAAGATCAATGAATTGTTTTGAGAGAATAAGTAGAGGAACTTTCTAATAATATGAAAGAGACTTGAAAAGAACTTTTAGAGATAGATGAAGAGGTTGCAAGTTTGAAAGCTTTGCTAGAAGAAATCAATGGGAAAAAAGAAAAATTGTTGGAGGAAGCAAACATAATAAGAATGGACCAAAGAAACTTCAAAACCTTCGGGAAAGAACCAAGAATTCCCTAGATAAGGCATGCACCCATGTTGTGGGGAAAGAATGTATGAATGATGCTAGGAATTTTATCTGGGATGAGATCATTTAGTACATATATTGGTTCAGAGATCAATTTGATTGTGTTTTACAATGTCGAGAATTGATGTTGAGGGTATAGGTAAGTATCAACAAAATTCAAGATGAAATCATTGAAAATAATGAGTCTAGATATTCCCCCATTGTTGGATCTATAACAGATCCTTCACTCAATGCTTTTATGTGGCAGAAGAGAAGAGGGTTTAACAAGGAGCCACATGATGCTAGAACCAATGTACATCTTCCATGTAGAGGTGTTTTGAGCTAGGCTCATGAGTCCACATAAGGGACAAGGGGGAAAAGACCCATAAGGTCCGTAGGAGGACTTGGACTGTAATAGAGTTGGAAAAGGATGGGCCACATGCTATTTTCTCATAGGCATGGTGTTGAAGATGTGCCCCACCCAAATAAGACTAATAGACCCCACAAATTCCCTAACCATTGAATTGTGGGAAGATTGATGATGCAGTGATTCTACATAAAATTAGTGATAAAGGTTCAGTGGAGACTAATGAGGATATTGGATGTCATATTTACAATAAATTAATGGTGCAATGATTTTCTTTCTCCTTGGTGAAGGTGAAAGTGATTTAAGCAAGGGCCCCAATACCTTTCCAACGAATGAAAGTGTGATGGGTGGAGTATTTCATGAGCACAATGAGGTTAAGGACCACATCAATATGCATTAAGGGGAGGAAGTTATGGCTTCCATGAAAAGACTATCAAGACTTCATGTGACCAATACAAGTGGGGATCACATGTGGTCTTTGACCCACATAATGAGGACCAACAATGAAGAGAATGAGGGTGCGTCCATCCATGTGGACTTGAATGTACCTAAACACTCCATGCACCTAGTGAGAAGACAATGCATGATAAGCCCACATCCTATGAAAATAAATGGATGATCAATCTAAATCCACAGGTTCCCTGAGTAAACAGAAAACTAGTGGACGAATCAGTGGAAATTGTTTAAAAGCAATTAAGGATTTACATAAAAAAAAACTAGGTCACTTTCTTTGACCTGGCCTATAATGGTGAATGGGGCCACCACCCCCTTAACTCTCATACTAATGGAAAAGGGGAGAAGAAAATCTATCTATGCACTAGTTATGATATGCAAGGTCAAAACTATAACCAAGAGTTTTGATGAATGTGATTTTTACCATGATTAACTAATACAAAATGTTAGTGTAGAATTTTCACAACTCAACTTGGGAGTTGAAATCCCTACAACATAGTTGCAAATAATAACAAGCAACCATCTTATGAAGCTCATAACTTCTAGCTATGAGTTCTAAATTGAGTGAGAGGACAACCAATGGAACCTCAAACTATGATGCTTATGAATTGCCAATTGTGTTGAATATGGCCACAAGGATAATCACATAATGAAGATTGGTTACTACCACATTAAAAGGCCAGGAATTGCGAGAAGCTTCTCATATTTGTTGAATCTAATTAGTGTCATGAACAAATTTAAAATTCCTTTTGAAATTTTGATGATGATATATCTTGGTAATTGCATGTATATGATACAAGTGAGATGATGAATTTGTCTAGTGAGGAAAAATGACGGTCATTATAAGCTTGAAAGCATGGTATGGACATTATTGTGATGACACTCGAACCCTGTGTTATGCCCTTATCACTTTGAGCTAATGATTGGCATGAGTTTTTCGGTGGGATTCCCTAGGAGGAGAACTCTAGAGGCCTATATTCTTCTTGTTTTAAAAACCTTGGCAAGTGATGGATTGCCTAAGGGACTATTTAGTAGAGAAGGAGATGCCTAAGCCTGTGAGGGTTAATGGTTGCAAGGAAGAGGTACTCTGCTTGATTATAAACGACGTTATCAAATGATGGATCACTTAAGGGAATGTTTAACACGTGGGAGATTCACCTTGTTGACGAATATCTTATCACGTTCATTCATAAAGGGGGTTTTAAAATTGTGAAAGATAAAGTCAATATATTGTAGGTATTGAGGGTGGATGCAAGGTAAGGTGAGCTTATAGGTGTTGGTGGGTATAAAAAAGGGTATTTGGTAAAAATAGGGATTTTTTTATTGAAAAGTTGTATTAGGAGGGGAGTCCACAAACTTATTTTGGGAGGTATTTATTAATATCTAGTGAAATTAGGGGTATTCTTATAATACCTTGGTTTTGAGTCCCCAATTTAATAATGTATTTTGTTTACTAATGAAAGGTCATAGTGCCTATAAAATTGAAAGGGGGCAGAGTGCCTAGGAAATGTAATACTTTGATAATTGTTAATAATAAAATACATCGTTGGTTGCAAAGCGGACAAGGACATGAGTTATAGGTGGCCTATGATTTCACAAGAGAGGCGAGGGGGGGTGAACTGAGGGGCTAATATTTTATATTTATAATTATTTTTATTTTAGAGAGAAAGGGGGTGTTACATTAGCTTCTTGGGGGAAGGCCACATTATGCATTGATTATTAAAACCCTATTATTGATTGTCTCGGGGGTTGGCCATTCATTGTTACTGAAATCGTTTTCGAGCCATTCCTCTCTAATTCACTCTTCTTACTCATTCTTGGTTTAGCATGGGCAATGGAAAATCAAATTTTTGAAGGCAATGAGCCATGGTTGGTTGGCTGTAGGAATTACTGGTGTATTCCAGCAATGAATTAATGCTCGAGTGCATGGATGCATGGGCATTATTGGTGAAAGAACCATCGATAGTTAATAATCCTTGGAGTTACAACATTGATATTTTTTTACTAGTAGCACTGGAGCCCTGGAAAGAGGTGGATAGTATGAGGGACTGCATGACAGTGAAGGGGGTTCATTTTCTTTGGCTGGTGCAGGCTGAAGGGGAAGAGAGTTTGTAAACCGGGTTTTGTTGTGTGTCTGAGAAACCCATGAGAGCTTGATTGTTGAATGGTTTGGGAAATTGAGTGTCAGTCTAAGACCCATCCTTGTGGATTCATAGCCTCGGCTCGAGGGTGGCCTGTTGCAGAGGGTTTATGTGCAACCAAATCTAAGGTTGGGTGGAACATCTGACATCTGCAACCAGTTGGTGTAATTACATTTTAAAGATAAGCTCTCTGCCATGAATTTCTCTACTTGTATATTTATTTTCGTTGTGTATTAAATATTATCGTTGTGATGTGTTTCTGCTATGCATGTTGTTGGTTATTGGTGTGCGTGGTCAATTGAGCATTTCCTTTACAATTTAACATGAATATCAGTGACTTTGTGTGTTTATTTCATGCTTATTTATTAATTAATTGGTGTTAGAATTCGAAATCAGTCCAAGAAGTAAAATTTAGAAGTACTCCGGCAGTGGGTACATTTCAGATCAATATGAGAGAAACAACAAGAAATAAACTTATTTTTTTTTGGGGGGGGAGGTTGTTGTTCTGGGTATGTTACAAGTGGTATTAGAGTTGTAGGTTACAACATCGAGCCTTCAAGGGCCTGCTATAGGACATAAGTTGTTTGGATGAGTTTTTTTTAGAGTGAAATTAATTAATTGTTATGAGACATCATCGGAGGGGATATTTTTATGGTTAAACACTGTCATTCAACACTGAAAACCATGTTCAAGTTAACCTACATGGCCTTGGCATTCCAACGAGCTCTCTCTTTCACAATTTGGGCATCATAATCAACAGTTGTGCCTCCCGGGAGATAGTGCACAACAACTGTTGATCTATGTTGTAATGTACCCATCCACCAAAGCTGGTCACGTCACACAAAATCACTCATATCATTAGCTATGATACCATAATGTAACGTACCCAATGCTCAACTGATAAACATTACATGTAAAAAATCATTAAATTATTGAGATTTGTTGCTAATTAAATTCATGTAGCTTACCAGCCGAAGATCACACACAATATTGACCAATTGACTGATACCACAATTCTGAATGCATCTAGCAACATATATTAAACATGAATATAATTGTTCAAGCAAACAATAAACACACAACATTCATATAAACCATTTACACAACGAAATTAACATAGGAACAAAACAGAAACACTTATCTGTTAATGATTAACCAACTGGATGCAAACGAAGGATGAACCTCCTAACCATAGGCATTGTTGATCATTTTCTCTCATCAACAAGACACCCTCGAGCTGAGGCTATGAGTACACAAGGAGATCTAACCCACTAGCTATCCACTCTCCACATAGAGTAGCCCCAAACCCAGGTTCTATACTCACATCAGTTCCAAACCTCCAGCTCTCTCTTTTCCCCACTACCTGCACTACCCAAGGAATGTACCCCCTTCACTACCCACAGTCCCTCGAGCTGTACCATTCATTTATCAGGGCCACTAGTGCATTTGGTTGGCTAGGAATCACTCATCTGGGAACTCTAGGAACTCTCAGTTGTTTCATATTTTCTCGCAGCATCCTTTACGAGGTTCTAAGTCATTTTCTCCACAGAAAATCGCACCACAGGCTCACAACCCAGTTTACAGGAACACATGCATGTTTCTTAGCATAAAAACACATCCAAACAATGGTTGCCTTCAAGTATACCATGGCTAGTATTCTTCCCAACCCTCTTCTCCCCCTTTGTTACCCCAAAATCCCCATGTAAAAATTGTCCCCCTTCTGCATGTGAATTTCCTCTTCTTCCTTGCTTGCTTGACTCACACTCTTCTCAAGGATGATTCTACTTCATCCCATGCTCTCCAATAACTATGGGATGTGACCACTCACACCCACCCTCTTACATGAGTTTAATGATTGGTCTCTCATACACTCAATCAACAAATAAGAGGTTACACGCAAAGATAAAAAAATTCTGGAATGTGGGTTGGATTAATACCCATGAATAATTCCCCCTTGGACCCATCTCTCTTGTGGAATCATAGCCCCCCATTGTTCTTCATCTCTTTCGTATCGCAACCAATGAATATTACTTTTATTAATTATTTCAATGTTCATAATATGCAAATCGGCCCCCAACCACATTAAATCAATACGACTCTTCACCCCAACACCTCAGCTCACCAGCTTAATTCACGTCTACACAATTACATTATAATTCCTGGGGATTAGAACTGGGGATGTTACATCCCCTCCCCCTTATTTTTGCATTGTCCACAACGTACAATGCCTTACAGGTGTAATTATATTTTACAATTCTAACTCCCTGACCAATAATCAACATATAGGCTCTCTAGCCCAAAATCACACAGGCACTCCAACCTAAACAAATTACATAGGCACTCTGGCCCTGATACCACAGATACATAGGCACATCCAGACCCAAAAATCACAAATACAAAGGCACCCTGGCCCGTTACATATACATAAGCCACTGTCATTCTCTTACAGCTATCCCGATTTTCCACCAGGTCTCTTCCTCTTGACCTTCCCAACCCAAGGAATGTACCATTTTTTTTATCAAGGATAACCCAAGGGATATACGATCTGTTTATCAAGGATAAACCAAGGAATGTACCATTTGTTTATCAGGGATAAGCCAAGGGATGTATTATCCATTTATCAAGGATAACCCAATGAATGTACCATTCATTTATCAGGGATAACCCAAAGGATGTACCATCCATTTATCAAGTCTAACCCAAGGAATGTACCATTCGTTTATAAAGGTCTATCTAGAATAGGTAACTAGGAATCTCATTGTTGGGAACTCAAGGGACTCACTACTGGGAATAATATCAATAAAATAGCCAGCAACAACTTTGTTGTTGCAGTGCAACTCACACAGGAGTTCACTCTTTAGGCCCGACAACCTAGTTCTTCAATAGTGCAACTCACACAAGAGTTCACTCTTTAGGCATGAAAACTTGGTTCTTCGACAGTGCAACTCACACAGGAGTTCATTGTTCAAGCCTGACAACCTGGTTCTTCGACAGTGCAACTCACACATGAGTTCACTCTTCAGGCCTGACAACCTGGTTCTTCGATAGTGAAACTCACACAAGAGTTCACTCTTAAGGCATGACAACCTAGTTCTTCGACAATGCAACTCACACAGGAGTTCACTCTTCAGGCTTAACAACCTGGTTCTTCGATAATGTAACTCACCCACTAGACTCATGCATCCCTTTCATTGTTTTACAGTTCCTCAGGTGATCCATCATTTGCCAAGGTGTTCTCACGCATACAAATGACAACTTGTTGCTAGACTTTCACTAACAATATATAATTGGTGGCAATCATCCTCATCTGCATTACATACATACAATTAGTATGAGACATCATCATATAATTATAAAATTTCAAATCTATTTTACACAGGAAAACATAATTTCCCAAACATGAGTCTTTTCGCTCATAATTGTTTAGCCATTGCAGCAGTAGATATCAATCTTCCTTATGAGCACACATCATTTCCATATCCAAGACCATTCTGCATGCAATTTTCTCAATTCCATGCAACCAAACAAGTTGTTAATATATTGTAACAATTTTCAATTTCTGAAATTTGGTTATACAGGAAAATAAAAATTCCCACGCATGACTTTTCTTCTCATCATGTTCGGTTCTTGCAGTTGTATATATCAGTCTTTATTATGGGCATACACCATTGCCATATCAAAGACCATTCTGCCTACCATTTCCTCAACTTTCTTGCACCCAAACAAGATTGTTAGCACTCATGCATATTTTTAGCAGTTCATGAAATGATATCAAAATTGTATATGCCTGATGTAGACTTCTCATAGTGACATGATCTTGCTTATCTCTTCTTCCATTTGCTGTCTCAATACTCCCCATGTCGACATGAAGACCTATGATCTCTTCCTCACGACTATAACATCCTTGAGCATCTTCCATAACTCTAGTCCTCATATAAGAGCTAAAGTTTCTTTCTATACCTCTATTTCTGCAAGAAAAATGCATGTAATAATCATTGTTAGAACATGCATATTATAAAACATTTCATTAATTAGAATACATGTTATTTATTCATCAATTTATGAAGGACTTATTGCACCATTTCGAATTTTGATTTTCTCGATGCAGTCCTCCCCGAAACAACTTCCCAATGACTGTAATCTTGCTTGAAATCGATCTCTGGTTTGAAAGTTATAGC
>ML818149.1:177263-196265 GCA_009831015.1 Picea engelmannii
CCACATTGTGCATTGATTATTAAAACCTTGTTCTTAATTGTCTTGGGGGTTGGCCATTCATTTTTACTGAAATTAATTTGGATTTGTTCCTCTCTAATTCATTCTTCTTGCTCATTCTTGGTTTGGCATGGGGAATAGAAAAACAAATTATTGAAGGTAATGAGCCATGGTTGGCTGGCTGTATGAATCACCAGTGTGCTCCAACAATGAATTAATGCCTGAGTGCATGGATGCATTGGCATTCTTGGTGAAAGAACCATCCATAGTTGATAATCCTTGGAGTTCCAACATTGATATTTCCTTACTAGTATCATTGGAGCCTTGGAAAGAGGTGTACAACTTGAGGGACTGCATGGAAGTGAAGGGGGTTCATTTTCTTTGGGTGGTGTAGGTTGAAGGGGAAGAGAGCCGGTAAAATGGGTTTTGTTGTGTGTTTGAGAAACCCGTCATAGCTTGATTGTTGACTGGTTCGGGAAATTGAATGTCGGTTTGAGAACTGCCCTTATGGATTCATAGACTCAGCTCGAGGGTGGCCTATTGTAGAAAGTTTATGTGCAACAAATCCTAAGTTTGGTGGAACATTTGACGTCTGCAACTGGTTGGTGTAATTACATTTTAAAGATAGTTTCTCTACCATGATTTTCTCAGCTTGTTTATTTATTTCCACTGTGTATTAAATATTATCTCTGTGATGTATTTATGCTATGTTTGTTGTTGGTAATTGTTGTGCATGGTTGATTGAGAATTTATTTTATAGTTTAACAATAATCTTGGTGACTACATGTGTTTATTTCATGCTTCTTTATTAATTAATTGGTATTAGAATTCAAAATTAGTCCAAGAAGTGAAATTTAGAAGTACTCGGGCAATGGGTACGTTTCATATCGATATCTGAGCAACAACAAGAAAGAAACTTTTTTTTTCTTTGGGTTTGTTGTTCTAGGTATGTTACAATTATTTAATATTCCATGAACGCAAGTGCTATGTCACAAGTTCATGGAGCGTAGACCCCGTGGTTTAACATAGAAGGGGATGCCTAAACTTGAGAGGGTTATTGGCAATAAGGAATAGGTAATTTGGATAAATATGAAAAGTTATATTCAAGATACATGTTGGCTCAACTAAAAAGGAAATATATTTTGGGTGTGCCAGAGAAAGCAATAAGTTGAATCTCGCATGTGGAATCCATGTGAAGAAAACATATATTGATATAGGTAAGTATTGGCTTGAAGTCTCATACTATACCTTGTATTTTGAATATATGTGTTTTGATTATGAATTTGGAATTCTCATGGATGGAATAATTGTTCCATATAAATGGCTATGACATTCATGCTTTCTTTCGATGATTGTTATAGGTATATGATGCAATTCTAAGGCCTTTGAGAAAATAAAGGCCATGAAAGGAATTGTTGTACAATGTTGTCCAAGATAGCTAGCCAATGCTACTTTACGATGAAGATCACGACATTGCAGATGCAATTAAGGAATGAAGACATGGTCTCATTGCTGGAAAGAAAGGTTCATCCAGAACGATGTTATTCCAAGGGGGAGGGGAATGTAAATCTCCTATTTTGACCCTTGAATTGCAATATGTTGAATCATTAATTTGTATTATGAGGTTCATATGATGAGTGTCACACCAAGTGGGTAGAGTTATGATGACGTTGTGTTGCAAATATGTAAAATGCTTTGTAAACATTCATAGCACACAACCCAATGAAAAGGTCGACTAATGAATGTGTTTGAGTCCAAGTAGTTGACTAAGATGTGTGGATGATATGTTTCCAAGAACCACCAAGTGTATATTATCATGGTGTGATTATTTTATGTAAACACATGTATGAAAGGGAATATATAAATATAATTGTTGGGTTCTATCTTTGACATGTTTTTGACACATTTTCATATACCATTTTGTCTCCTTGTTCCTCCATATTCATCATTTCATCATTCTCGTCATTATATTATCCATGATTTTGACACTTGTTCATCCAAAGGTAAATTGTTTCCAATATGTTATGGAATTTTTTATTTCTAAAGGGTTTACAATTAAAATGTGTTTTATTATGGATTCCCATAACTATCATCTTCAAAAATTCGGTAGCACCCCTTCTACCAGATTTCTTGTAGTGGACAGTTTCCAGGGATGGTTTTGACATGTCATTTCCAAATAGATGAGGATGAATGAAGAAATTCCATGACATGGATTTTGTGTAGAATATAGCCATTTAGGCAATGTGTGAGATGTTATTCCAGAACGATGTTATTCCAAGGGGGAGGGGAATGCAAATCCCCTATTTTGACCCTTGAATTGCAATATGTTGAATCATTAATTTGTATTATGAGGTTCATATGATGAGTGTCACACCAAGTGGGTAGAGTTATGATGACATTGTGTTGCAAATATGTAAAATGCTTTGTAAACATTCATAGCACACAACCCAAGGAAAAGGTCGACTAATGAATGTGTTTGAGTCCAAGTAGTTGACTAAGATGTGGTGTGGATGATATGTTTCCAAGAACCACCAAGTGTATATTATCATGGTGTACTTATTTTATGTAAACACATGTATGAAAGGGAATATATAAATATAATTGTTGGGTTCTAGCTTTGATATGTTTTTGACACATTTTCGTATACCATTTTGTCTCCTTGTTCCTCCATATTCATCATTTCATCATTCTCGTCATTATATTATCCATGATTTTGACACTTGTTCATCCAAAGGTAAATTGTTTCCAGTATGTTATGGATTTTTTTTATTTCTAATGGGTTTACAATTAAAATGTGTTTTATTATGGATTCCCATAACTATCATCTTCAAAAATCCAGTA
Source organism: Picea engelmannii (assembly GCA_009831015.1). Classification (NCBI taxonomy): domain Eukaryota; kingdom Viridiplantae; phylum Streptophyta; class Pinopsida; order Pinales; family Pinaceae; genus Picea; species Picea engelmannii. The sequence goes on from ML818149.1 coordinate 180,102, forward strand.
GCACCCTTTCTACCAAATTTCTTGTAGTGGACAGTTTCCAGGGATGGTTTTCACATGTCATTTCCAAATAGACGAGGATGAATGAAGAAATTCCATGACATGGATTTTGTGTAGAATATAGCCATTTAGGCGATGTGTGAGATTATTTCTCGAAAAGTGCACAACAAGGGATGTATGGGTATGTCTTCAAACAAATTTTCTTATGTCATTCCTAGAAATCCGGTAGTTGACTATCACCATCAAAAATATGGTAGCACTTCAATGTTCTGAATGGTTTCACCTCCTATGGGCGAATTCAGGCATTTGGGTTTTGTTGGGAATGGCATTGTCATGCTTCTATGTTGCTTGAACAGATCCAAAAACCATCAACCAAGACATTGACTCGTGGTCTAACTTCTAGTCAACGCCCAATAAAGAACTTCCAACACATATCAAATTGAGTGATGACTCAAATGGGTGAGTGATTTTGCATGAAGATTTGTGGTAGAACCAATTTCTAGACCTATGCATCAATATGAGTTTGATACGAATAAGGGATAATTGCATAGATTTCATATTATGCAATTATAATGAGTAATATATTATCAAATGATTGTAATAACAAATCACTCAACTGATTGATTGTATTTCGTGCCAATACATTGAGAAGTTGTTGTCAAAGTCTAAAATAGGGGATTCAATGTCATCTTGTTAGCATTTTCTTTCTCCATTTTAGCAACAAAATGCCTATCCTATCTTTTAATTAAGAAATGATTGGATGTAAAATGATTTAGATCCAAACAATGGGGAATATGCCTATCATCTAAAACAATTCCCCTTGTAATGAATTGGCTATATATGTATGCATGGGCAGTAGATGAAGTGCCATGAAAGAGAGGAATAAATAACATAATATCAATGTGTAGAGGATTGTTAATCTCTCTTTATACTTATCTATTTTATTGTTGATAATGAATAGACTCTGCTACTGCACCCCATGAGTTAATTATTATGGTCTTATCACAACGCATGCTCAACCAGGAGGGCCTCCTGACCTGAGTATGTGTGACATATTAGTTGGATTATTTTATTTTGTTTAATTTATACATTGTTCTTTTATTTCATAGGATTTTTCATTTATTGTTTTTATGTTTAATCTAATTTTGTGTGAAAAGTGTGGTTTGATAATAGAGCAACAGGAGCACCTAGATCTACTTAATTGATTAAAATGATTTTCACACATATTATTATAGGAATGTTTTGGCTTGTGAACAGAGCAAAAGACTGTAATAGGTGGTTTGAGTGAATGCAATCTTAATTTTAAGAAGATGGAACACTCTTGTTGCATTGTATTATAATTGCTTTATGTTAATTTATCTATTGTTCATTCCTTTATGCTCTTTAATTCTCATTTGTGTGTTATCGATCGAGTGTGGTGTGATGCCAAAAATCTTGACTAGTTGTGACCACATGAATCTTGACAAAATGAGAGTTGTAGGACCTTGACAACAACTTTAAGATAGTTGGTTTTGATTGCATATTTATTTAGTTTGATGCTTGGTGGAACTATGAGAATCATTTAAACTATTGAGTGAACTATGGGTTGCTATAGGAATATCTCTTAATAAGGATAAAATAATGTAATGAACATAGCCTCAATATTGATTCCCGGAAATGATCCATTAAGCTGATTGCCCTTTTGAATTTAGTAGAATTAGTTTAGCTGCCTAATCTTGCATATATATTTTCAGCGTCTCACAAGTTTATGAGCTCCCAGATTGATAATTTAATGTTCATCAATTTAAGCAATTAAATTCACTGATATTTTTGGTGCCATTCCCGGGGAGATGCTAAGGGATTAGGCATTGGTTCTTTCATATTTCTCCTTTTGTTTTTGCATATGATTTTTGGTTGTACTAACATTATAGATCTAGTGAGATTGTGACAATAAGACAAGAGATAAGAGCCTGCACATTCAGTATAGTGAGTATGCTATCTCACCAAATCTAAAGTATGTTGGTACAATGTGTCTTATTTTGGTCTGATTCATGGAAAAAAAAGAAGCTAACTCATGTCAAAAGATAACTTGGTGACAACAGAGTCTTAGTAGCATGAGGGTGTTCGAGTACATGATTGTACTTGAGATTTATGAGTTTTTCTTTAAAGTTTGCTTTGTGTGGCATGTTTGTTTCCGCGAAATTTCATTTATTTCTTTAAGAAGTTTTTGTTTTGATAAGAACCCCCATACAGTAATCCATGTGAAAGACATGGATTATTAGCCAACGACAATTATTTAGGAATGCTCAAGAGTTGTTGAGTAAAAAAGGATTCTACCTCAAGAACTTTCTCAAATTATGGTAGCAATTGAAGGTAGATCTGCATCTCAGGAAGTGATAGAAGAAAAAAGTTCCCATGAGAAACATCTGCAACAAATTCTTGCATTCGATTATCCTTGTGAATTTGCAGAGGAGACCAAAGAACCATGAGAAGCATTTGGTGGAGAGTTGGCAATATAACCAAAGATTGAAGAGTTTCTTGCAATTTTATGTCCAGATCCTTTATGCATTCAATAGAGAAATCAACAAACCTTATAAGTTTTGCATGGCATGACAAAGGAGGACATGAAAACAATTTATAATGAAGAAGAGAACCAAGGAGATAAAGACTACATTGAAACTTGGTTCCAAACAATTATCATTCCGTAGTATTCCTTCATTCTTCGAAATCTATTGGCACCATATTGATCAGAGCAACTAGTTCCTCATATTTTGGTATCTATCACATCATATTTTTCAAACTTGAATATGAGTATATTTGTAATCCTTCTATGCACAAGGCTCCATTAGAAATAGTCCTACACTTGAGAAAATGTTACCTTTTCCAAGAAGAGTAGGATAGTTTAGAAGAAATAAATGAATAAATAAAATAGTAAATAATTTTTTTTTAACTATGAAAACCGTGAATTTGGCGCAGTTAGACATAGACTTTTCTTGAAAACTAGGTTTCTAGCTCGCAAGGTTCACAATAAAGTTCTACATCATGTTGTTGGTTCAACTATGGTTCTTCAAATCATTTTGTTTTATGCTCATGTTGGATGATGTGGGATTCCCTAAATCCCACCTTCCAAAAAATCTTGTCCCATTGACTTCATCTGGGGTCAATATTAGAGATGTTTTATAGTGCTTTGGAGCTTGCATACATCAATGGAAAGACTCCTCACTGAAAATAGTGGGAATGAATTAATGTCTCCTGATTTTTAGATCCTGCAGGTGACTCGACTTCAACACATATATTCATACATGTCTAAACACACTAAGGTACCTTGACACTCATTTTCATCAAAGGTGAGTGTCTCACGTTAGTTAACAACATACATCAATGCTCGATAATCCAATGATCTCTTCCCATGCTCAACTCCAACACATTCATTCACATGAAAAGAATTGTATGACGGATTCAGGAATGCTTGAAGACTTTGCAAGGTGGTATCCTACACCAACATGTAGTGCTCAGATTTCTTTCAAGACGAGGGTTGATGTACATAGCATATTTCTTTTTTGTCTCTGCTCTAGTCAGACAACCAACTCTATTTTACAAACTTCATCATATTAGTTACAACAATAAAAGGTACAAGGGTTAGTTCCAAATATTATCCTTGTTCCTGCAGTACCTATCTCTTTCATTAAACACAAGTATTCATGTTCCAAGCATCAGTACAACAGTAAAAGCCAAAAACACAGTCCACTTCTTCCATTTAACATCATAAGATTCAACATCCAAAGTCTATAGCAATAACAGGTAATCAAAGGTAAAAGCATTATTTCAATTTTTTTAATTCATTTTAAATAGGGAGGTTTATATCTATTGGCAATTATTTACACCACCATTCATACCTTTCACTATTTGCAATCCATGATACTTTCACACCTTATTACTTATCCATTTTTTTAGCCACCTCATTTGCCACTTATAAACTATCATTTCCATGATTACATTGTGATTGTCCCATAACCTTCACATCAAATATTTGCAAGTCACATGTTATTGCTTCCATTCGATACCCATGATGGAGATTTCTAAAAGTGTAAAAATATATGTCTCTTCCTCACCATTATCATCATTACTCGTCTCATTGTTATTCCTATCCCACAATCTGAAAAACTTATCTTCCCTCACTACCAAAGGGTCAACAGGAGCAAAATTTAGCATGTTTCCAGATTTCAAGAAATTGTGGTCTGAAAAAGAGTTATTTTGACAAATTGATAGGTATGGAATGTATTCAAAAAATGGGAAGGAGGTTATATTGAGTTTAGATATTTTGATTAAATGAAACCACACATACATCACTTGACATGAAATCTATCATATGACCAAATCATAAATGTATGAGTATATGCCATAACTACAATGTGGGGGAAATAAGCAAAGTATTATATATCTGTTGTACTCTCAAAAAAGACAAGCAAGATGGATGAGGACATGCATCATCTATAGTGTGGGGGGAGGTTGGGTTCCAAATTTTACATATTTTTGACACATTTTCATACACCATTTTGTCTCCTTGTTCCTCCATATTCACCATTTGACCATTTCCATCATTATATTATCCATGATTTTGACACATTCATCCAAAGGTAAATTGTTGTCAATATGTTATGGAATTTTTTTATTTCTAATGGGTTTACAATTGAAATGTGTTTTATTATGAATTTTTCGTAACTATCATCTTTTGAAATCCGGTAGCACCCTTGCTACTATATTTCCTTTAGCGAACAATTTACAAGGACGATTTTGACACTTTCCAAGCAGATGAGGACAAATTAGGAAATTCTGTGATATGGGTTTTGTGCATAACATAGCCATTTAGGCGACATGCAAGAAATTTTATTGAAAAGTGCACAACAAGGGATGTATGGACATATCTTCAAATGAATTTTCTTATGTCATTTCCAAAAATCCGGTAGCTAATTTTCACATTCAGAAATCCGGTAGCACTTCGATGTTCTGAATGGTTGCGCCTCCTATGGGAGAATTCAGGCATCTGGGTTTTGTTGAGAATGATGTTGTCATGCTTCTATGTTGCCCGAACGAACCCAAAAACCATCAATCAAGCTGTGGGATCGTGGTAAAACTTCTAGTCAACGCCCAATAAAGAAAGCACAAATCAGATTAAGTGACGACTCAAATGGGTGAACGACTTTGCATGAAGATTCATGGTAGAACCAATTTCTATCCTTCAAGACACCTGTGGATCAATTTGAGTTTGATATGAATAAGGGATAATTGCGTAGATTTCATATTATGCAATTATCATGAGTAATCTATTATCAAACGATTATAATAACAAATCACTCAATTGATTGACTATATTTAGTTCCAAGATATTTAGAATTTGTTGTCAAAGTCTAAAACAAGGGATTCAATGTCATCTTGTTAGTATTTTCTTTCTCCATATATAGTAGAATATCACTGTGTAGAGGATTGTTAATCTCTCTTTGTACTTATCTATTTTACTGCTGATAATGAAACAACTCTGCTATTTCACCATGTGACTTAATCGTCGTGGTCTTACTGCAACACATGCTCATCCAGGAGGGCCCACTAACCTGAGTATGTGTTACATATTAGTTAAATTATTGGATGTAATATGGTTCAGATCCAAACAATGGGAGATTGTGCCTATCATCTGAAACAATTCCCCTTGTAATGAATAGACTATATATGTATGCATGGGTAGTAGATGATGTGCCAAGAAAGAGAGGAACACATAGAAGAATATGACTGTGTAGAGGATTGTTAATCTCTCTTTGTACTTATCTATTTTACTGCCGATAATGAAACAACTTTTTTGCTGCACCCTGTGACTTAATCAATGTGGTATTACTGCAACACATGCTCATCCAAGAGGCCCCCCTGACCTGAGTATGTGTTGCATATTATTTAGATTATTTTATTGTGTTTAATTTATGCATTGCCATTTTGTTTCATGGAGTCCTTCATTTATTATTTTTATGATTAATCTCATTTTGTGTGATCAATATGGTTTGATATCAGACTAGTAGGAGTACCCATATCTACTCAATTGATTAAAATGATTTACACAAAGATTATTACCAAAATGTTTGGCTTGTGAACAAAGAAGAAGACCTGACTAGGTGGTTTGAGTGAATGTAATCTTAATCTTAAGAAGTTGGACCACTCTTGTTGCATTTTATTATAATTTCTTTCTGTTCATTTGTTTATTGTTCATTCATTTATGCTCTTTAATTCTTGTCTATGTGTTATCGACTGAGTGTGGTGTGCCACCAGAAATATTGATTAATTGTGACCACAAGAATATTTACAAAATGAGAGTTGCAGGACCTTGACAACAACTTTAAGATCTTTGGTTTTGATTGCAGATTTCTTTAGTTTGATTCTTGATGGAGCTATGAGAATCACTTAAACTATTGAGTGAACTACGGACTACTACAAGAATATCTCTAAATAAGGATAAAGACTGTAATGAACATAACCTCAATATTGATTCCAGGAAATGATCCATCAAGTTGATTTCTCTTTTGAATTTAGTATAATTAATTTAGGTACCTATTCTTGCATATATTTTGTCGACATCTCACAAGTTTATGAGCTCCTAGATTGACAATTTAATGTTCATCAATTTAAGCAAGTAAATTGACCGAAAATAATGGCCACCAAAAAAGTTTCCAAAGGAAGCAACAAGGGGACCATGATACCATAAGGGAGGAAGAGGAAAGGGGGTGTGTAGGTGATTTGACCTTGACACTTGTCCTTTGGGAAGTGTTACCATTTCTTGCTCATGCCTCTTTAAAAGATCTCACATCAATATTTGAGTTGTGTATACCAAGTACAAGTTGTCACATCCTTAGGAAGAGAGTAGACCTCATGAGAATAAAAGGTCTCCTTTTTCCTTTTGTTCATAGATTCACATATCCATTCCTCCTATTATTGCTCCAATCAACATTCCTCTCCCATATTATGCAATTTTCCTCTCTTTTGTAATGGAGAACTTTGTGCAAGGCCATGGTTGTTACTCTCACAAATGACAAGAGAATCCCATAAACTCATGGTTTGTAAGACCCTAGAAAAGTTCAAGATTTTTTGTTGAGAATAATGGTTTGTAAGACCCTAGAAAAGTTCAAGATAGGAAATATGTTGGTTATGAAGGAAAACCACAGTTGGAATGTCCATAATAGCTAAAGAAATGCATTAAACATGTAACCCTGATATTGTTTATCATTAACTATTTTGAACCCAAGTGTTTCTAATCCAAATGATTCCCATAAGGAAATCAACAATTTAACTCTTTCTACCTACATTAAAGAACACTACAAGGGAAAAGATCAATGAGGGACCATTGAGCAAAGAAAGGGAATTTCTTCGTTGTGTTGTGTTGAGAAACATAAGAGAGTGCCATGGCTTATTGGTGGATGGTTGGATGAGGGCATCGAGTGCTCTATAGTGAGAATGTTGATGGAGTCATGAGAGTGATGGGTTGGGGTGAGTGAGATTAGAGCCCTGTAGGAGATTCCTTTACCTTGGTGGTGTCATGGTTTGTCTTGGGGATGTATTCCGCAACTATTTTCTTTGGATGGTGAATCACTCCTCAGTAACTAGTTTGGTGGAATTCATTTGATTGCATAAAAGTGTTCATATTCATCTATGTGTGGGATGCTTTGTGTTTCTATTATGTCATGTGGTTCCGTGAATTCAATTATTAATGTGTGAATTATGTTATGGAATGGTTAATGGTTGAGGTTCATGTTTAGCAATAAATGTAGATGAAACTACTTAAGAAATCGACGAGGTGTTGGGTATGCATGGTTGAGTTATGTTTCATTCACATATAAATATAATTATACAACTATTATTGCATGTAATTATGTTATGAGTTTTTAGTAGTCTAATTGGATTCATAAATAGAAAGTTTGATTTGCAATAAAGTAATAATATTAATGGAGAACCTTGATGGCCAAGGGAGGCATTTTGGGATGCTACAATGTTGGCCCATCAGAGACTCAAAACAAAATTTTGGTGATTAATCTTGAAGGTAGAGAAAGATAACAAGCCCCAAAATGGGAAAGACATAAATAATATGAAAGCCTCCAAAAGTAGTCAACATGGATTCATGAGAAGGAGTATGAATCCATTTTCAAAGATGATGAAAGAGAAAGGCTAGAAGCCAAAGAGAAAAAAAGACACTTGCAAATCATGAAGTGACAATTAGAGGAGCTAAAGAGAGAACTATATAGATGGGAAACATAATCATAAGACCAAATATCCCCCACACATCAAAGGAGGAGGTACCAACTACAAAGGATGAGTGAACTTGTCCCATGTAGACAATAACTACCTCAAAATTGGGCGAGTAGATGTAATATGTGTGGGATGTGGGGCATACCTCATAAGATTGCATTCTTTCTTTTGATTATGAATAAAGGTGGGGTGAGAATCCCCATGTGAAAATAGGTGTTCATATTCATCTCTATGTGGGATGCTTTGTGTTTGCATTATGTCATGTGGTTCCATGAATTCAATTATTAATGTGTGAATTATGTTATGGAATGGTTGATGATTGAGGTTCATGTTTAACAATAAATGTAGCTGAAACTACTTAAGAAATTGATTAGGTATTGTGTATGTATAGTTGAGTTCTGTTGAATTCATATATAAAGATAATTATACAATTTTTATTGCATGTAATTATGTTATGATATTTTAGTAATCTAATTGGACTCATAAATAGAAAATTTGATTGGTAGAAAAATAAGAATATTAATGGAGAACTTGATGGCCAAGGGAGGCATTTGGGGATGCTACAATGTTGGCCCATAAAAAACTTAGAACAAAATTTTGGTGATTAATATTGAAGGTAGAGAAAGAAAACAAACCAAAAAATGGGAAAGACACAAACACTATGAAAGCCTCCAAAAGCAGTCAACATGGACTCATGAGTAGGAGTATAAATCCCTTTGCAAAGATTATGAAAGAGAAAGGATAAAATCCCAAGAGCAAGGAATACAATTTCAAATCATGAAGTGACAATTAGAGGAACTAAAGAGAGAACTGTAGAGGCAGGAAACATAAGAAGAATACCAAATATGCCCCACACATTAGAGGAGGAGGTACCAACTATAAAGGATGAGGGTACTTGTCCCATGTAGACAATAATTACCTCAAAATTGGGTGAGTAGATGTAATATGTGTGGGATGCGGGGAATACCTCATGATATTGCATTCTTCCTTTTTATTATGAATAAAGGTGGGGTGAGAAGCCCCATGTGAAAAAAAATCATAGATGGAAATCACAACAAAGGTCAAATGAGGACCTAGTCACATCCACAAACAATGACTGACAAAGGATATTAGGGATTAAATGGAAACTGAGTTTCACCCAGTACATGCACTTGTAGGTACAATGAATTATAAAAGAAATGTTCAATATCTAAGAAGAAGGTGAAGTATAGAAGATTGTATGATGGATTTCGATGACAAGTACAATGGGTGGAAGGGACACTGAACAAGGGGCAAGCTTGACTGCAAGCATAAGAAAGTGGAACTAAGTCAAATACTTTGTAGATAGATGTTCAAATAAGAAATTCTAGGACAATTTGTTGTGCTAGGACTGGGATTGGAGACAAGGTATGTGTTATGGTGGTGGTGAATTGAAGATTTTGAGGATAGATCTCAAAACAAGGCTATATGACACTACAAGAGAATATGTCAAAGAAAGGAAGAACCTAAGTATACTGAGTGGATTTTTTTTAAGGACTTAGTTCGTATTAGAGAAAAGTGAACATGGAGTGAAGTTCATTGGGTAGGTAGTAGGTAACACATTTCCTAAAAGGACTCTAGCTATTGGATAGAAGGAAAGCACGATGAAGGGAGAACATAATTCAATTATGGACATATTTCACTTAGGTTAAACTTGACACATTATGCTCAAGTCAAACAATTTTTGCATAAGTGTTTGGCCCTTAGATGTAGTCATTCAAATTCCCAATGTAACCTTGAATATATATTCTAGTGATTAAGTTTGACTTGGTCCTAGTTGTCCATGTGTCTTCTTTTACATTTATTGTTTAAGTTGACATGTCTAGAGTAGCTTGTAATGACAATGTGTCTAGTGGACATTTATGATAGTCATGTTTAAGGTTTATGGATGTAGTGGTCACTTATTGTGAGGAAAATGAGTGCCTTAGTCGACATTAATGAGCTAAAAAATGGTTTATGCATGAGATCTTCTTATTTATAAGGAAACTTTTAATTGGGAAAATTTGATTACTAATAAATCAAAGATTGGTGATTGAGTTAATGTAGAGTTCATCAATATTGAAAGCAATTAGTGTATACCTAGTTCTGTCTAGGTTTAAGTCACTAGTCATGGATGTTGAAGTGTAATACCCAACATAGATAATTGAAGTAAGACACAATAGAATGGACATGGATATGTTGTTGAATATCGAACTGACCAAGGGTCGACTTGTAATCATTTGATTTATTATGGACATGACTATCCAAGATTGGGTTTTCTCCCAACATATAGTGATCTAGAATGGATCATTATATAACTTAACATCTATTTTTTTACTTTCTTGTTGTAAAAATTGGATCTATTGGCTTGCAGGGCCCATTTTAGGGGTTCCAAAACTTTCTTGAGCTTGTTTGAGGCCTTAAACGACTAATTTTGGGGTCAAAACTTTGTGGGCTTTGCTCCCAACTTCTCAATGTTGTTCTACACTTCAAGAGATTTCCAATGGTATGAAGATGACCTCAATTTGAGTTCATATGTGGAAGTCATGCCTCCTACAAGTTGACCTATCTTGTTAACCACCATTGTAGCACCCCCGCTTCTAACCCATACACTTTTTTGATACCATTAAACTAAATTCATGCATCAAGGATTTAACATGCATCTAACAACATTTAAAAAAAACATGAATGCAATCTATTTAACATGCATGACAACAACAATTTACGCAAAACACAGAGTTTACACATAGCAAATTAAACCCATAAATAAAAATAGTGTACAAATATAGAAAATTTATCTTCAAAACAAATGTGCAACCAATTGCAGAGGACAGACGTTCCACCCAACTATAGACTTGCTGCTCCAAATCTTAACAACAAGTCACCCTTGAGTTGGGGCTAGGAATCCACAAGAAATGGTGTCTCTATCGTCCACTCACAACCCAATATAACTCATAATAGGCTAATTTTCCTACAACCCTCCCAATCCACTAGCTCTCTTTCCATCAAATTGCACAACCTAAGGGATGGGATCCCCTTATCTGCTACACAGTCCCTTAGGCTATCCCACTCCCATGCAGGGCTCCAACACAAGTTAGCTAGGAAATCTCTCTTACTGGGGACTCCAGGGATGCCAGCTACAATAGGAAAATATCAGTAGCAACTCAATTTCTCCATGGTAATTTCTTACACAGAAATATCTTCTACATGCCTAAAAACCTACTTCTTCATACACTTACAGTTCCAACAAGCTACCCACAAACTCGACTATGGTTTTCTTCAAGCTCCATCACTCAGTCCACTCTTGATGTCCAAAAAAATGTTTTTAAAAATTGCCTACAACACCCATTCAAATTTCCTTTTACCCATGCATGTTGACTCTCATATTTCCCAATGTTGATTGTAATCAACCCCATGCTCTCAATAACTACGTGAGGTGACTTTTCACACCAACCGTCTTACATGTATTCAATGACTAGGGCTTTGATAGACTTAAAAATTAAAATAGAAGGTTCATACTAAATAATAATTTTAGAAATTGGCATGGAATTAAGAGACATGAGTAATTCCCCCCCCTTGGACCACCCTATTTTGTGGAAACTTATCCCCCATGACTCTGTCCATGTCCATTTGCAACCAACAATACATTTATTTTTCTATTTGAATATACAATGTTTACATACTACATCGCTTGGCCCATGATCGTATATCATATTTACATTATTGATCTCTAAACCAAGGATTAAAAACGAGGATGTTATATTCCCATCCCCATACAATTTGCATCGTTCTCGGTGCACAACACCCTACTAGTATACATGTATAAATTTTTGCATCATAGTACTTGATACTTTTGAAATTTCACAACTCCTGCAACATTTCCAACCATCAATATCTCGTTCCCCTCAACTTGCATAACCGAAAGAAGTGTACCCCCTTCTATGCACAACAATCCTTCAAGTTGTACCACTTCCTTTCCAGGGCTCCAACGCAAGTTGGACAAGAAGTCTCTGAGATGTGGCTCGAAGAAACCCAACTAACAAAATGGAGCCCTGCACACTTATATACAAATGTACATTTAGTTTTCTTCAAAATTTACAAAAAAATGTGGGTACTACTCTTGCATGGTCTCCTCATGCTCCCACATGGTGTCTTCATGACCATAGCAGGCCCATTCGACCTTTACCAGGGCGATGGATTTTTTCCGAGCACTTTGACTTTCCGGTCTAGGATGCGCACTAGCTGCACTTGAAAGTCCCCTTCATGCTCCACATGGATCATAGTCCAATCAATCACATGGTTAGGATCAAGCACATATTTCTTCAATAAAGACACATGGAACACATTTTGAATTCTCATGGATGCATGCAATGCAAGAATGTATGCAATTGGGCCTATCTTCTCTAGAACTTCAAACAACCCACAATATATTGCTACCAACTTTGGGAAACTTCCTAATATAAGTGAGCTCCTTTTATCCTTTACTTTTAAAAACACATGATCACCCACTTTGAATTCCTTGTATGTCCTACTTTTATCTACATAAATATTTTACTTGTCATGTGCAACCTTTAAATTCTGCTTGATCTTTACCATCTGCTTGTTCATTTCTCTTAGCAATTTTGGCCCAATAATGGCTTTGTCTACTGGGTTATCCTAACTCACTAGCATGTTTCACTTCCTACCATACAAGGATTCAAACAAGGTCATGTTCAATGATGTTTGATACCCATTATTATAATAAAATTCAACCAAATGAGGATAGTCTTCCCACTTGGAAGGCTTGTCCATTACATACATTCTCAACATATCTTCAATTATCTGGTTGATCCTCTTTGTCTGCCCATCCAACTTTATGATAATTAGTCCCAAATCTGTTAAACAACTCCTTCCAAAAAATGGAAGTGAACTCGGGATCTTGATCTAACACTATCGCCTTGGGCACCCCATGTAGCCAAGAAATTTCCAAAATATAAATTTATGCAATATTGGTTGCATTGTGAGTCATTTTTATCGGAATAAAATGTGCCATTTATATGTTTTTCCTCTACTACCATGATGAAATCATGTTTCCTTCTTGTTCTCGGAAACTTGGTGATCAAATCTATCGTAACTACCTCCTATTTCCATTCAGGAATGGGCAGTAGTTGTAACAATCCCACGGGATGTATGTGTTCAGTCTTCACTTTCTGACATTCCATGCACTTGACTATGTAATCAACCACATCTTTCTTCATTCCAAGCTAGAAATACTAGCCTTTTACCGCTCCAATCGTCTTCTAGTACCATGAATGACCAACACATGGTACATTGTGCATCTCCTTCAGTACTAAATTTCTCAATTCCTGAGTGTTAGTAACATTAAATTTGTCCTTGAACAAGAGAATTCCATCCTCTTCTAGTCTCTAGTCTTAAACTTCAATGATATATTTTCCTATTGTAAGCCTTTTGTAACTTGTGCATAACATTGATTTGATGCTACAACTTCTAAAAATATGCTTTTAAATCTAAATAATAAATTCTAATGGCTGTAGCATGCTTTTCATGCACCCTTCTACTGAGTGCATCAACCACTTTATTCTCTTTTCCCTTGATGTGCTTGATGTCGAAGTCGTATTCACTGAGAAATTCCATCAATCTAGTTTTTCTGGAATCTAGCATTGGCTGCTCCAACAAGTGTTTCAGACTACTATGATATATTTTGAACTTGAATTTTCTACCCATGAGATAATGCCTCCACATTTTTAAGGCATAAACTATGGTTTCTAACTCTAATTCACAGGTAGCATAATTTATTTCATGTTCCTTAAGATTCCTTGACTCATAACATTTGGCATGCCCATTTTGTGTAAGGACTCCACCAAGTCCTTCCTTGCATGCATTTGTGCACACAAAAAAATCCTTATCTTGATCTACAACCTTTAAAATAGGTGCACTGGTCAATAATTCCTTCAAGCGCTAGAATCTCTCCTCACAGTTGGTAGTCCATTTGAACCTTGTTCCCTTCTTTTGCAGTGAAGTGATTGGATGTGCAAACTTGGAGAAAAATTCAATGAATCTCCTATACTATCTAACTAATCCCATAAAGGATATCACTTCTTAAACATTCTTTGGCACTGACCAATTTTTGATTGCTTCAATCTTCTCAGGGTCCACTGCTATGCCCTCCTCTAAGACAACGTGGCCCAAATAATGGATTTTATTTTGATATAAAGTGCACTTTCTTAACTTGGCATACATTTGGTGCTCTCTCAACACTTGTAGCACCATCCTCAAATGTTTCTCATGCTCCTCCTCTGTCTTGGAGTAGATAAGAATATCATCCAAGAATACAATGACAAATTTGTCTAGGTAATCTATGAACAATCCATTCATTAGATATATAAAAGTAGTTGATGTATTTTCCAGGCCAAATGGCACCACCTCAAACTCATAATGACCATACCTTGTCCTGAATGTTATATCTTATTCTCACCTAATGGTATCATGACCTCAAATCAATTTTTGAAAATATCCTTAGTCCTTTTAGTTGATCAAAATGATCATTTATCCATGGTAGAGGATGCCTGTTATTTACTGTAACCTTATGTTGTGCTAGGAATAACTCCTCCCCATGACTTTTCTTCTATTCTTTTCAACTTCTTTTTATTCAAAGTTGTAGAAATCATGGGGGCCCTCCTTTTGTTTCTTTCAACTTTTCAAGATTCATTCTAATTAAGTATAGGTCATTCACTCTTGTAGGTTTTCCTCAAGTCACTGGAATTTGGTTTGCTTTTCTTTTAGATCATCATATGAAATATCTCTTAGTTGTTGAAACATTGACGATGAAATCTCTTTTGGAGGCCAAAACGTAGGCGATGAAATCTCTTATGGGAGTCTAAACATCCACGATGAAATCTCTTTCAGTCACCGAAACGTTGGTGATGAAATCTCTTGTCATTGAAACGTCGACTATGAAATCAATTCCTAGCACTAACACATCAGAGATGAAATATCTTCTAGGATTTGAAACATCAACAATGAAATCTCTTTCAGTTTTCAAAATAGCAACAACAAAAATTCTTTTGGACACCCAAACATTGGTGATGAAATCTATTATGGACATCGAAACATTGACAATGAAATATCTTTCGGTCGTTGACACACCTTCCTTCAACACTCAAAGTTCTCCCTTCTCAGGGAAACAAGAAATTGATGAAGGACATACTTCTCAACATCGATACATCGACAAAGGAAAGTCTTTCTGGTGTCGATACACTGACAAAGGAAAGTCTTTCTCGCGTCGATACATCGACGATCAAAAGACTTCTAGGCATCGATACATGGAATCCAAATATTAAACTCCCATGTAAAATATGAGTTGACATAATTAAACATATCTATAGCCTATTTATTTATCATTTTGCACACCCAACAATCATTCAAAACCTTTTAAAACCCCGTTCTCCACTCCATTCAATGCCATTGTAGTGCAAAATAACCCATTCCCTCTCTCACGATAAGTTAGAATACTCACACTACTAGCTTGGTCACGAAACATTGTTGTTCATATATGCTCACACCCCATAGGATAACCATCCATGAGCTAACATGTATGTTATACCCTACCTGTACATGTGTACTTTCCATGTGCTCTAAACTTAAAAGAAATCATTTTAAATGAAGAAAAGGGCGTGGGGGGAAGATGGGGGACCACATGAATAGAACAACTCTTGTCCCCTGACCCCGTTTCCTCCTTCCTTTTACATTGTGCACGAGTGATATTTTTCTCGTATACATGCATACATGGCCCAAGTCCCCCCCCCCCTCAATGAACTGTTCCTATGTCTATCATTCGAATCACCAGCCGAGGATACGTAGGGTTTTACACCTTTTACTAAATTGATGTCCTCAATCATAATAGTTGACCCC
>ML818149.1:196365-209628 GCA_009831015.1 Picea engelmannii
TATACACTTGGTGGTTCTTGGAAACATATCATCCACACCACATCTTAGTCAACTACTTGGACTCAAACACATTCATTAGTCGACCTTTTCCTTGGGTTGTGTGCTATGAATGTTTACAAAGCATTTTACATATTTGCAACACAGCGTCATCATAACTCTACCCACTTGGTGTGACACTCATCATATGAACCTCATAATACAAATTAATGATTCAACATATTGCAATTCAAGGGTCAAAATAGGGGATTTACATTCCCCTCCCCCTTGGAATAACATCGTTCTGGATGAACCTTTCTTTCCGGCAATGAGACCATGTCTTCATTCCTTAATTGCATCTGCAATGTCGTGATCTTCATCGTAAAGTAGCATTGGCTAGCTATCTTGGACAGCATTGTACAACAATTCCTTTCATGGCCTTTATTTTCTCAAAGGCCTTAGAATTGCATCATATAACTATAACAATCATTGAAAGAAAGCATGAATGTCATAGCCATTTATATGGAACAATTATTCCATCCATGAGAATTCCAAATTTATAATCAAAACACATATATTCAAAATACAAGGTATAGTATGAGACTTCAAGCCAATACTTACCTATATCAATATATGTTTTCTTCACATGGATTCCACATGCGAGATTCAACTTATTGCTTTCTCTGGCACACCCAAAATACATTTCCTTTTTAGTTGAGCCAACATGTATCTTGAATATAACTTTTCATATTTATCCAAATTACCTATTCCTTATTGCCAATAACCCTCTCAAGTTTAGGCATCCCCTTCTATGTTAAACCACGGGGTCTACGCTCCATGAACTTGTGACATAGCACTTGCGTTCATGGAATATTAAATAATTGTAACATACCTAGAACAACAAACCCAAAGAAAAAAAAAGTTTATTTCTTGTTGTTGCTCAGATATCGATATGAAACGTACCCATTGCCCGGGTACTTCTAAATTTCACTTCTTGGACTAATTTTGAATTCTAATACCAATTAATTAATAAAGAAGCATGAAATAAACACATGTAATCACCAAGATTCTTGTTAAACTATCAAATAAATTCTCAATCAACCATGCACACCAATTACCAACAACAAACATAGCATAAATACATCACAGAGATAATATTTAATACACAGTGGAAATAAATAAACAAGCTGAGAAAATCATGGTAGAGAAACTATCTTTAAAATGTAATTACACCAACCAGTTGTAGACGTCAAATGTTCCACCAAACTTAGGATTTGTTGCACATAAACTTTCTACAATAGGCCACCCTCGAGCCGAGTCTATGAATCCACAAGGGCAGTTCTCAAACCGACATTCAATTTCCCGAACCAGTCAACAATCAAGCTATCACGGGTTTCTCAAACACACAACAAAACCCATTTTACCGGCTCTCTTCCCCTTCAACCTACACCACCCAAAGAAAATGAACCCCCTTCACTTCCATGCAGTGCCTCAATTTGTACACCTCTTTCCAAGGCTCCAATGATACTAGTAAGAAAATATCAATGTTGGAACTCCAAGGATTATCAACTATGGATGGTTCTTTCACCAAGAATGCCAATGCATCCATGCACTCAGACATTAATTCATTGTTGGAGCACACTGGTGATTCATACAGCCAGCCAACCATGGCTCATTACCTCTAGTAATTTTTTTTTCTATTCCCCATGCCAAACCAAGAATGAGCAAGAAGAATGAATTAGAGAGGAACAAATCCAAATTAATTTCAGTAAAAATGAATGGCCAACCCCCAAGACAATTAAGAACAAGGTTTTAATAATCAATGCACAATGTGGCCTTCCCCCAAGAAGCTCACATAACCCCCTCTTTCTCTCTAAAATAAAAATAATTAAAAATATAAAGGCATGTCCCCTCGGTCCCCCCCACCTCTCTCATGGAATCATATCCCCCTATAACTCTTGTCCTTTTTCGTCTCGTAGCCAACAATGTATTTTATTATTAACAATGATCAAATCATTACATTTCCTAGGCACTCAAACCCATTTTATTTTTATAGGCACTATGGCATTTCGTGAACAAACAAAATACAGTATTAAATTAGGGATTCAAAACTAGGGTATTAAATCCCCTTCCCCATTATTTTGTCACTGTACTCAATGTTATACAAAACTGAAATCAAAATTTCAAAATTTTTCAGGAATTCATGGGTACACTGCCAGCATGGCATCTTCATGCTCCCAAGTAGCTTCTTCGGGATTGTATCAAGTCCACTGAACCTTTACCAATCCTATGGCTCGATTTCATAGCACTTTGACCTTCATGTCCAATATGTGCATTGGCTGGACCTGAAAGTCTCCTTCTGGATCCACCTGAATCAAATTCCAATCAATAACATGGTTAGGATCATGGACATACTTTTTCAGCAAAGAGACATGAAATACATTATGCACATTCATAGACCTAGGCAATGCAAGCATGTATGCAACTGGCCCTATTCTTTCAAATATCTCAAATGGACCAGATAATCTGGTTGCTAGCTTTGTACAACTTCCCAACTTCAATGAGCTCTTATTGGGATTCACTTTCAAAAGCATGTGCTCTCCCACTTTAAATTCTCTAGGTATCATGTTCTTATATACATAACTCTTCTGTCTATCTTGTGTTGCTTCCAAATTCTGCTTAATTTTAACCATCTGGTCTTCCATATCCTTGAGCAATTCTAGCTCAAGTACTACTCTATTTGTTGGGTTGTCCCGACTCACTAGAATATTGCATTTTCTACCATACAAAGCTTCAAATGGGATCATCTTCAAGGAAGCTTGATACCCATTATTGTAAGAAAACTCAACCAAATGAAAGTAATCTTCCCACTTAGATGGCTTATCCATCACATACATTCTCAACATGACTTTAATCACTTGATTGACTCTCTTTGTCTGCTCATCTAACTATGGATGGTATGTTGTACTAAAGTTCAGATTTGTACTAAATCCTTTAAATAATCCCCTCCAGAAATTTGAAGTAAACTTTTTATCTCTATCTGAAACAATTGCCTTAGGTATTCCATGCAACCTAGCAATTTCCCTCATGTAAATTTTTGCAATATTAGTTCTTGTTTGAGTCATTTTTACAGGAACAAAATGAACAACCTTTGTCAATTTATACACAAGTACCATTATTGAATCATGTTTCCTTGTTGTCCTGGGAAACTTACTAATAAATGCAATGGTTAACATTTCCCATTTCTTCTCTGGAATTGGCAATGGTTGCAATAAACTCGTTGGGTGTCTATGCTCAACTTTCACTCTCTGACATTCCATACATCTGGCAATGTAATCAACAACATCCTTCTCCATTCCAAAACAAAAGAATTGGCTTCTTATTGCTGCAATTGTTTTATGGTAACTGGAATGTCTGACATATGGAACATTATGCATTTCTTTTAATACCAAATTCCTAAGTTCTCTGGAACTAGGAAAATAAATTCTATTTTTATGCATAAGTAATCCATCTTCCTTCATCTCATACTCTTTAATTTTTTGTTATACATTTTCCTGTTGTAAACTTTATTTTACCTATAGGTAATGCTAGTCTATAACAACATCTAAAATGTTTCTCTTCAAATTTGACCGATGCATACTAATGGCTATAGCATGCATGAGATGTACTAATCTGCTGAGTGCATCAACAACTTTATTTTATTTCCTTTGATGTGTTGGATGTTAAATTCATACTAAATTAAAAATTATAGTCATCTGGTCTGCATGACATTCAAAGTGGGTAGCTCCAAAATATATTTCAGACCACTATGGTTTGTTATTAATTCAAATTTCTTCCCCATTAAATAATGCCTCTGCATCTTCAATGCATGAACTATGGCAACAAGCTCCAAATCGTGTGTGGCATAATTCTTCTCATGTTCTTTGAGCTTTCTAGACTCATAACTAATGACATGCCCATTTTGAGTGAGGACTCCACCAAGTCCTTATTTGCATGCATCTATACATACCAATAAAACTCTCATTTGGGTCAACAATCTTTCAAATAGGTGCACTAGTGAGTAATTATTTCAACAAATTAAAATTTTCTTCACAATTTGTTGTCCATTCAAATTTAATTTCCTTCTTTTGTAAAGAAGTGATGGGATGAACAATCTTGAAGAATCCTTCTATAAATATCTTGTAGTATCCAAATAATCCCATGAAAGATCTGACTCTTGAAACATTCATGGGTGTTGGTCATCCTCTAATGGCTTCAATCTTCTCTAGATCTACTGCTATACCTTCTTCTAAAATAGTGTGCCCCAAATAATGGATCTGCTTCTGGTAAAAAGAGCACTTGCTAAGCTTGGCATAAATTTGATGTTCCTTTAGTACTTGCAGTACCAACCTCAAGTGATGTTCATGTTCTTCTTATGAAATGGAATAAATAAGTATGTCATCCAAGAACACAATGGCAAACTTATCTAGATAATTTCTGAATATGGCATTCATCAAGCACATAAAGACAGCTCGTGCATTGGTTAATCCAAATGGCACCACTACAAATTCATAATGTCCATACTCGGTTCTAAAGATTGTCTTATTGTTGTCTTCTTCCCTGATTCTTACACAGTGGTATCCTGATCTCAAGTCTATCTTTGAAAATATCTTTTCTCCTCTTAGTTGATCAAAGAGGTCATCAATTTTGGGTAGAGGGTATTTGTTCTTCATAGTGGATTTATTCAGATGTCTAAATTCAACACTTGGGCGTATGTACCCTTTCTTCAACAGTTCCTTTAGTTGCATTTGCAATTCTTTTAATTCTAGTGTACTCATTATGTAAGTATTTTTTTATATCGGGGCAACTCCTGGTACTAAATCAATAGAGAAATCTATCTCCCTCTTTGGTGGTAACCCTGGTATTTCTTAGCATACATCTTCAAACTCTTGCAAATTGAAAAATCTTCAAGGCTCTGCCCTTTGGTCTTTTATGGATCCTCCACATGAGTTGCATACAATTGACATCCTTTCCTGAAACGTCTCTTTAGTTGTAAGGTTGAAATCTCCCTTATAGAAATGGGTCTTGGAATTTATTTCACAATGCTATATTTTCCTTCTTCATAGAGGCATTTAAATGTCTTGTTATAGCAATCTAGGACATCATGATGCTTGTCCAAACAATCAATTCCAATAAGGATATCATAATATATTAATGGTATGATATCCATATCAACAATTGTATTTACTCCATTCATATTTATTAGATAGCATTTGATTGTCTCATTGATCCTTCTTTTGGTTTCAGTGGCTAGTTGAACCAAACTTGATTTTTTGAGATTACTCTTCTTCAAATGAAATATGTCCATTACTTTAGGATCAATGTAACTATGGATTGTTCCCAAATCAATTAAAATAGAAGCAAGATAATTAATGATCTTACCTTCCACCTCATTCATATGGGATTAGTATTCGGCTTGTCGATCTTCCAAGGCTGCATTTATTCTTGGAATAATTTTGCCTGTGTCTTCTACTATTGTAGCCTCTTAGATGTTGTGCAAGGTCTTCATTTTGTCTTCTCTATGAGGGAAATACTTGTACATTTGATCTTCTTTGCATCCCCAACATTTGATTGGTGGTGTTCCCCTTTTTCCCTAGGAGTCTTCCTTCTTGGATTCATTCTTAGCATAATGATCTTGTTGATTTGTATTAGGAGTGTTTATGTTGAAAGAGGTTTGAATTTCTTCCTTCTCTGATTAAATTTATCTTTCTTATTATCCTTCCAAGACTTATGCAAATATTATCTGTGTTGATTAATTGGGCTGGTTGTCATTGATGTCAACCCTTGAAGAAAGTCCGGTAGTGAATTCCGGGAGCACAAAGGTTTGGGTAATGGACCCAAGTTTGGTTCATGCATAATGGTAAGAGTTTTGATATATTTGTATGTAAGACTATTCCATATGGATATTACATGTCATGCCATTTCCGATGGTATGTGGAACGTCACATAACTCCTCGTGGTTAGAGAGTTATGGCCATGTGAAGTTGGAGAACCCTCGTGAGTCATCTAGAAGCCCCAAAAGGTCAAAGTAGTCAAAGTGGTTGCAAAGAAGAAATTATTTAAATAATAAAGTGAAGCGATGAGTGTACTATAAGTCAAAGTGGATACAAAAGAAATTATTTAAATAACAAAGTTAATGGAGAAATTACTAAGTGGGCAAGTGGTTAGAAGTGGGTTAGCCCTAAAATAAGGAAAGTGGGTTAAGATGGTTAGAAGGTAATTTAATTAATAAAGTGAAGTGATGAATGTACTATAAGTCAAAGTGGATACAAAAGAAATTATTTAAATAATAAAGTTAATGGAGAAATTACTAAGTGGACAAGTGGTTAGAAGTGGGTTAGCCCTAAAATAAGGAAAGTGGGTTAGGATGGTTAAAAGGTAACCCCTTGAGGAAGCTACATGAAAGTATAAATAAGAGGCAGGGGTCTCTCATTTTTTATCACACTTGAGCATATTGAATATCTAAAAGTGACTGAGGTAACCAAAGGATATCTAAGCTGAATTTCAGAGGGAAGGTGAAGTAAAGAAGACTGAAATTCAAGGGAGGATAAATTCTTTTAATGATGCTTTCTAAGGTATGTTATTTACAAGTCATCTCACTATTTTTGCAATAAAAAAATTTCTAGAATGATTCAGACCGTAAAATTGGGAGGCCATTGAGGAAACATATCCAAGTAGATGTGATAAAAATTTCAGCTTGTGGGTCATTTTATTTTTGGATTTACACTCCGTGGAAAATAGGGTTTGTGGCTAGTCCTAAAACTAGTCTAAAACATGTGTTTCAGGTAAAAATGGCATAACTTCTTCATAACAGATCCAAATTCAGTAAGACCAAATGTATTGGTTAGAGTACATTTTCTATTATTCTGTGTATCATTTTCAGATCCATACAAAAAATATTTCATGTGGGGAATTCTCTACAAGTTCTCTCTCTAGAATAAGCCAGAATTCAACAAGGTATGTCATTTTTGCTATAACTCCTTTTTGAGAGGTTCCAAGTAGTGAAATTTGGAGGAATTGCATAAAAGACATTGAAGAATATTGTGTATCGTTTTGATATCTTTATTCATTACAGGTACATAGTTATGATTATTTCAAGTTAGGGTTGTTGGCTAATCCAAAATTAGTCATGTGAGACTAAAGTAAAGTTTGATGAAAATGCTAGTCTCTTGTTGTTAAAGTTAAGGAAGGTTTGCAGGTGTGTGATCATATACACCAGGTCTATTACAGAGTTACAAATTAGATTTGGATGATGAAATTGATGAGGGCTTTTGGTTGAGGTACATGTTGGGTACATGGTTGAGACAAGTAGTTGATGAGTTGGCACATACATGAGGTGTATAGTTGATGATGTTGGTACATCTTGATGAGTCATAGTTTATGTGTATTTGATGCATAATTGGTACATATTTGGTGCATGGTTGATGCACTCGTTGAAGGTACAGGTTGGTGCATAGTTGATGCACTTTTTAATTGTACAAGTTGATTACAGGTTGTTTGGACAGGTTATTGTGACAGGTTATTTGTACATGTTTGGTGCATGGTTGATGAATTTGTTTATGGTACATGCTGGCATAGGTTATTGGTACAGGTTGTTACAGGTTGATTAGTACAGGTTTACAATAGTATATCTCACAGTGATAGTGTGGCAGTGGTTCCATCATTCTACTTCTACGTCAGGGCGGTTGGACGGGGAAATGATAGGTGGTTGTAGTTGGAGAACATAGGGGGTTGTAGCCAAAGAACATAGGGGGTTTTAGCCTCCTTCTAGTTATAGCCATAGAATTGGGGGGTTGGATTTTCCCTCAATTTGTAGCCTGAGAAACTAGGGGGTTGTAGCCAGAGAATTGGGGAGTTGGAGCTTCCTTTAGGTTGTAGCCTGAGAAACTAGGGGGTTGGAGCCTCTTTCCAATTGCACTTGGAAAACAAAGGAATTTGGTGCTTCTAATGAATGTAATTCTTAAAGACATATAAGAAAAAACATTATGTGGTTTTCTCTCGCTTGTGTTTTCCACGTAAAACATTGGTGTATTGTGTATGTGTATGATTGTTCATTGTTTATTTACTCTGTAACTATTGGATGATAATGCTACATTGATATAACACTTGCATTTTATGGTGAAAAGGGATTAAATTTCTCTATTACTGATTCACCCCCCCTCTCAGTAATCCAACAATTGGTATCATAGCAGGTTCCTTCAGGAAAAAGTTTAACCACTAGAAGAAGATCATGGATTATTCTGAGAATGGAGTACCAATGTTTAATGGTCAGAATGGTTTAAGGTATGAGATGTGGAGCAGAAGGACAAAAGTATTTTTACAGACACAGGGACATTATATTTGGCTATCAGTTGTTACAGGATATGATAGTTCAAAAAGGGCAAAGACTGCAGCCAAGAAGGAATTGAAGAAGAATAACAACATAGCAATGGATTTCATTTGGGAAGGATTGCCTAATCCGGTAAGAGAAAAGGTTGGTAAATGTTCATCAGCCAAAGAACTTTGGGATAAGTTACATGACATATATTCTTCACCCATTGCAGATTCAAAAAAATCCAAAGAAGATGCAGATACAGATCAAGAAGAATTATGTTCACCATGTCAAACAGATTCAAAAGATGAAGAGCACATAATCACCAGAGGTATGTTGTTTTTCTTTAATTGTGAAAAACACAGACATCTTGAAATAGAATGCCATGAAGGAAATGAGACAGAAAAACTAATTGAAAAGGAAGACAATTATGAAGCAGAATTGATTAGTGTTTTAGATGAACTAAGAGAAGAAAATAAGTCACTCAAGAAATAATTGATGAAGCAAAAGGAAAGTGTTCACATTTTTTAATAATCCCAACAGGTCATCGAGAACTTAAGAACTCAACTAGAAGAAGCCAGAAAGATCAAAGAAAATCTTGAATATCAAAGCAGTATTTGGAAGCCAACATAGCAGCACAGAAGGAAGAAGAAAAAATGAGGGAGAAGATATTGACAGATCATCTTAAGGAAAGAACTAACGATCTAAACTAGCTTGAGGCAGAGTTTGGTTAAGAAGAGAAAGGAATTGAAGAAGAAATAATCACATTAAAAATTAGGCTTGAAGAAACGAGAAGAATAGAAGAAGTCATGAAGTCTTAGATAATGAAGAAAGAAGAAGAGGTTGAGAAGCTTGAAGAAGAAGTTGTCACATTGAGAAGTAAAACTGTGAAGCTCAACAAGAACGTTGAAGAGACAGAAACATCCACATCAGTTATAGAGAATGAAGAGAAGCACTCTAGGTTGCTAGAAAAGAAGAATGAAGAAAATAGAAAGAGTTATGCAAAAGTACTCAAAGGAAAGAATCATGGTCAACCAGAATCTAAGAAAACTATTGAAGATACATCTTCAAGAAGACCATCCATGTTCAAGCCACAAAGAAGCTTCAATCATGATCAAGATCAGTTAAGGCAGAAATTCAGAAGGACTACACCACAAAGAAGATCATTCACTCCCAGGTATGCAAATTTCTTTTATGGTCATTGTTTTTTTGTACTAATTTTGGACATAAGGTTGCAGATTGCAGGGATTATAAAAGAAATGTTCAAGCAAGAAATGTTTATGTGGCCCCACATAACATTGAATGTTATAAATGTTATGACTATGGACACATAGCTAGCGATTGTAGAAGCGTGATCGATACTTCCATGAAAGAGAATATTGATATCATATATAAGAAAGTATGGATAAGAAACACGAAGAACGGGTGAACAAAGACCAGGTCCCAGAGATCGCAATATTGGCAATAAAACGAGATGAAGAAAAATCTACAAAGAAAAAGAAAGATGTCAGATACATAAAGGTTTGGAAAATAACTAAAAGAAAAGAAGTACAGGTAAATAAGGAAAAGGTTCAAGAGATTGTACTTTCAGGCATTGTAGTGAAATATGAATCCACAGACAGAAAGAAAGAAGTCAGAGCTCAGAGAGATGATGAATCTACCAAGGAAGATGATGATGAATACACATCAAAGAAGGAATTATTCTGAGTCATCCAGCTTAGAGACTCCCAGGTAATATTAATATTAGACAGGGTGAGTCTATGTGATAGCAGTGACAGACCAAAGAACCATCCTTCGAGCAGCTTGCAGAGTTTGAGAAAACAAATCTAGAGCAGTCAGTTAGAAGAAGTACAATCAATTGTAGTAGTGAAGACTTCATGATAGTATAGTGATAAATGGGTCAACATTATGGACAATTGTGTAGTAGAGTCTTGGAAAGTATGGACAAAGATGGATTCATAAGAACACTTAGCAGGTTTGGACAGATATATGACAGTGGACGAGAGCATGGATTCATAGATTGGTTCAGAGAGTGGTTCGGAGAACATTATCATAATGGATGATATTTACACGGGAAATGGCTCAAACAATGCTAATGGATTCCAAATTGAAAGATATTCTTTGGACATATGCAGTACATACAACAATTCACATTCAAAACAGAGTAATGCTCAGAAACAACACTAGCAAAACTCCCTACGAGATATGGAAAGGAAGACCAACAAATGTGAAGCACTTCAGAGTATTTGGAAGCAAATGATACATCAAAAAAGAAGATGGCAAAATGGGAAAGTTTGACTCTCGTGTGGACAAAAGAGTACTTGTTGGTTACTCAAGTACAAGGAAATCATACAAGTGTTGCAATCTAAGGTTGAACAAAGTTGTGGAAAACATCAATGTAACAATTGATGAAACAAGTGGACAAGAATTAAAGGAAGAAGAAAATGAATCAATGGAACAGTTTTACGAAGAAGAAGCAGAAGATAAAGAAGAAGTAGAAGGTGAAGATGAAGAAGATCAGATAGAAGTAGAAGAACAAGTTCAAAAAAGTGCCTCCAAAGACACCTAGAAAACGAGTACAAAAGAATCATCCTTCATATCAGATTTTTGGAACCAAAGATGCAGGTGTTGAGACTAGAAGAAGAATTTGTTCGTCAGAACAAATGCACCTAGCACTCTCATCTACGATTGAACCAAACAATTTTGAAGAGGCCAACAAGGATGAATTTTGGAATAAGGCCATGGATGAAGAATTAGATCGAATAGAGAATAATGACACTTGGGAATTGGTTCTAAGACCAAAGAATAAGAATGTGATTGGCACAAAGTGGGTATTCAGAAACAAATCGAATGAAGATGGATAGGTTACAAGAAACAAATACGCATAGGTTGAAGGAATCGACTTTGAAGAGACATTTGCCCCAGTTGCCAGAATGGAAGCAATCTGATTGCTTTTAGCTTATGCATGCTCCAAGAATATTAAAATGTATCAGATGGACGTGAAATCAACTTTTTTGAATAGGGAACATGAAGAAGAAGTCTACATAGAACAACTAGAAGGATTTCAGTTGTCAGAGAATGCAGATTATCTATGCAAATTGAAGAAGGCCTTGTATGGTCTAAAATAGGCTCCTAGAGCATGGTACTCTAGATGGATAAATATCTACAATAGGTAGGGTTCAGAAAAGGAAGTGCAGACAACAACCTCTACATCAAGGTAATTCAAGATATTATTTTATTAATTGAAGTTTATGTTGATGATATTATTTTTGGAAGCAATGATGACATGTTAAGCTAGAAATTTGCAAAGGATATGCATAATGAATTTGAAATGCCATTACTCAAATAACTGTCCTTCTTTCTGGGTCTTCAAATACATCAAAGCAACCAAGGAATTTTTATTTCTCAAACTAAGTATATCAGAGAAATGCTAAAGAGATTCAGAATGGAAGATTGCAAACCAATTACCACTCCTATGCAAACCAATTGCAAGTTGAGCAAAGATGATGATTCAAAGTCTAAAGACTAGAGGCAATACAGGTCAATGATTGATAGCTTACTATATGTGATAGCATCCAGACCAGATGTAATACAGGTAGTTGGACAGGTGGCACGATTTCAAGCAGCACCAAAGGAATCACATGTATTAGCAGTGAAGAGGATTTTCATATCTTTCAAAGGAACATAAGAGTTTGGATTATGGTATCCAAAAGGAAAGGATCTATCACTTATTGCCTACAAAGATGCATATTGGGTAGGTTGCATTGATGACCAACGAAGCACCAGTGGAGCAACGTTCTACTTGGGTGATTGTTTAGCATCATGGCTAAGCAAGAAACAATCATCAGTATCCTTATCTATAGCCGAAGCAAAGTATATTGCAGTAGCAGCATGTTGTACACAGGTTCTATGGATGAAACAAACTCTGACGGATATGCAGGTTGAGTATGATGAGCTCATTCCAATCTATCGTGATAATACAAGCGCCATCAATATCTCAAAGAACCTAGTGATGCACTCCAAGACGAAGCACATTCCAATAAAGTATCACTTTCTACGGGAACAAGTTGTAGAGAAGAACATCAGAGTTGAATATGTGGGCACAAAAGAACAAGTGGTAGACATATTTACAAAACCGCTTCTAAGGGAAGCCTTTGAGTATTTTCGCTAGAGACTCAGAGTAATTTCTACTCCAAAATGAATGCTTATCTTATATGTCTTAGATGTACATGATGAAGCACCATAAAGAGGACAGTTCAGGTTGGGGGATCAGTTTCAGGAAGAGTTCATTCAAGGGGAGTATCCCCAAGGACAGTTCAGGTTGGGGGATCAGTTTCAGGAAGAGTTCATTCAAGGGGAGTATCCCCAAGGACAATTCAGTTAGGGGGAGCAACCCTAGATGGAAAGATACATTTTCCATTGATGACAAAGGGGAGAGATTTATCAGATACAGAGCATAGAGGCATGGTTCCAGGCGCAACGATGGTCACAGGGGGAGCATGAGTGATATGACTTCAGTATTTCATTAAAATATTGTCATCAATGTCTAAGGGGGGTATTTTTGATTAATGGGGTTGGTTGTCATTGATGTCAACCCTTGAAGAAAGTTCGGTAGCGAATTTTGGTAGCACAAAGGTTTGGGTAATGGACCCAAGTTTGTTTGATGGATAATGGTATGAGTTTTAATATATTTGCAAGTAATATTATTCTATATGGATAGTACATGTCATGTTATTCCCAGTGGCATGTGGAACGTCAGATAACTCCTCACGGTTAGAGAGTTGTGGCCATGTGAAGTTGGAGAACCCTCATGAGTCATCTAGAAGCCCCAAAAGGTCAAAGTGGTTGCAAAGAAGAAATTATTTAAATAATAAAGTGAAGCGATGAGTGTACTATAAGTCAAAGTGGATACAAAAGAAATTATTTAAATAATAAAG